>JAOXYD010121296.1:0-11197 GCA_028565735.1 Pinacopodium congolense | reverse complement strand
TTCTTTTCTTTAATTATTAATAATTTTATTTTAATTGTTAAAATAATTCATTAATTGAGTTTAATATCATTTAGGTCTTTGTTGTTTGATATACTATCATTTAAGTCCCTATAATTTGATAAACTATCAAATAGGTCTCTATACTTTTATTTTTTTCATTATCAGTCCAATGCCACGTGGCAACACACGGACATACCACGTGGTATGCCGTTAGTTAGAAATAACAGAGGGACTAACGATGAAAGTAAATTGAAACGTTAGGGACTTATTTGATAGTTTTGAAACTATAGGGACCTAATTGATAAATTTTCAAACTATAGGGGGTTTTAGTGAAATTAACCAAACATTAATGACGAAGGTGAGTGTTGGAGATTCAGAAACAACTAATTGTTTAAGATTAGCACTATAAAAATACTGACTTGTAGGAGAAAATACAATGAGTTTTACCAAGTTTCTATAGTAAGCTACTGTAAAGTATAATAAGTCTTCAGAGGTTATTGTGTGTCCATCTTACTTCTTTGTGTGAGTAAAGGCTAGTAAGCTTAGTGATTTAAGCATTGAGTGTTTAATTTTTACATACCAAAACATTGTACTAGAGAGGTTATTCTTGAGCCTTCAAAAAGGAACTTGGAGAGGTTATTCTTGAGCCTTAGAAAAGGAAAAAGAGGGTTATCCTTAAGCCTTAACAAGGAGTTTGTAAGTGGTTGACATTATAGTTCTTCATTTGTATTGCCTACTTATTCAATAGTATAATTTTGTTTCAAATTTTTGTGCATTTTCAATATTTCTATTTAGCTTCTGAAATTTGTATTAAACTTTTGTTTGCTTTGCATAAAATTGTTACAACCTAATTCACCCCTCTCTTAGGTGCCATATAGGACCAACAAGTATTATTAGAGAGTAGGTCTCACATAGAGTGGTAATTCTAACGAATTAGTGAGTAGAGATTAAATGGCATATTTCATAAATTCCATAACTTCTTCATCTAGCTTAAAGGGTCATAATCCACATAGGACTCCTTATTTCGATAGTAACAATTACATGTATTAGAAGAATAAGATGAGATGTTACTTAATGGGTGAGAATACTGAATTATGGATGATGGCGTCACAAAAGTTTACTCTACCTACCAAACTTGTAGGAAACGAATTAGCGTTAAAGAAAGAAAATAAATGGAATGTAGAAGAAAAGAGATTGATATCCTTAAACTGTAAAGCCATACATATTTTATATTGTGCTTTGAGTATGGAAAAGTATAATAGGATTTTTATGTGTAAAACTACATATGATATATGGCGTATCTTAGAAATCACACATGAAGGTACTAATCAAGTTAAAGAAACCAAGATAAGTATGCTTACTCATGATTATGAATTGTTTAGAATGATGCATGATGAGAATATTTCTTCTATCTATGCATGTTTTAATAATATCATAAATGCTCTAAAAGGTCTAGGTAAAACCTATTCTAATGTTGAGCTTGTTAGGAAAATCTTAATGTTCCTACTAAAGATATGTAAAGCAAAGGTGACGGTAATGCAAGAGGCTAAGGATCTCAATACACTTCCTCTCAATGAGCTCATTAGTTTATTGTTGACATATGAGATGAGGATGAAGAATATCAATAAATATCAAGAAAATGTTGAAAAAGAAAAATGTAGCATTTAAAGTGGCCAAAAAGGAGGAAAACGACAATGAAGAATTATCGCTTAGAAGCGAAAACGAGGAATTGGCACTTATCACAAAAAGGCTAAAAACATTCATTTGAAATGCTTCAATGCGTCGAAAAGGGACACCTTTTCTAAAAATAAATTATCTAACATAAAGTGTTTCAAATGTGGTGAAAAGGACACTTTAGATTGTAATGTCTACACCTCCAGGAAGATGAGGAAAAATAAAAAAAGAAAGAGAAGGCATGGAAGAAAGAAAAGAAAGACTCTAAGAAAAAGAAAGAATTAAAAGCCATTTGGTCTAAGTCAAGTGATTTAGAAAAAGAGGAAGGTCGACCTCTAATGCTTTAAAAACGGAAACCTAGCTTATCACTAAATAAAGCTACCTTGAAGACCTTTCTAATATGGGTGGACTTGCACAATATTCCTTTAGAGTATTGGTATGCGGATAGACTAAGCTACTTAGCTAGTTCATTTGATATGTCTTTAACCATGGACAGAACCATTGCCAATATCAAGAGGATAGGATATGCACGTATGTGCATCAAGATGAAGCTAGATGCCCCCTTTTCTGAGACTATTAGTGTAAGCAAGCTTAACGATACAGGGGAAATAATTGAATAATTTATCCAAGTAACTTACCTATGGAAACCAAGCAGGAAGGAGCTTACAAAGATATGAAGGACCAAAATTAAAGAACCCGAGACTGTGATAGACTTCAAAATCAATCCCCCACTATCTCCACACAAGCAAACTGAAGGCAGTGGTCCTAAAGTGAAGACTCATAAAGGAAAAGAAATCATGAGCACTATGAAAATTATGGGTAATCCTAGTGAAAGTAAGTTTGTGGCTAATTAGGATAGCTGTGCTAATGCTAACCCAGTAGAGGCAAGAGACATGGATCCAGTGCAATGTGAAATGGGGGCTAAGAATGGACTAGAACCTACTACCCTAAACAACTCTCCTGGCAGTGATGATTATAAAGAGCAAACTAAGAACCGATCTTCTGAGGATGACAATAGAATTGACAAAATAGTGGAGGAGACTTAAGGAGGCCAATACTTAAGAACCGTAGTTTTGACTCACACAGCAATAATCAGTGAATTAGTTCCACTAGCAGATCCCCTGCAAATGGGCTGAAGTTTGGAGTAGTAGGAGGAGCAAATCTGGTAGGAGGACCAGAAAGAAGCACTCCAATCCCTCTTACTGATTGAAATTTATCGTTTGAAATGTGAGGGGTCTTAATAAACCCAATAAACAACAGGCTATGAAGGATTTTATTTCCCAAGAGAAACCCCTTTTTTTAGGCTTAGTGAAAACTAAAATAAAAGCAAACTCCTTGCAGAAGAAGCTATGGTTCTTGAATAGGTGTTAAATTAAACTAAGTAATCATGGAGCCCACTATAATGGGCGGATTTTGATATCTTTTGACCCTTGTATACTCCAACTACAGAGTTCGAGGTACTCAGATCAATACTTACACTGTGAGTTTATCTATTCCCAAACAAATTCTCACTTGCTTATCACAGTTGTTTATGTAGCAAATTATGGATTCCTAGCAAATTATGGATTCCAACGAAAATAGCTTTGGAAGTACTTGCTCTTACTATCTAGTAACTCTAGTTGGCCTTGTGTTATAGCTGTAGATTTCAATTGGTCCCTCAACACTGATGAAATTCAAGAGAGCACAAACAACAACTCTCACTAGAATGATGGCCTTTATAACAAGGACTTAGAAGTAGCTGACTTGTGCTACCTAGAGAAACATTTCACGTGTACTAACAAATAGGAAGGGGATAGATTCATTAAAAAAAATTGGATAGATGTCTTGTTAACTCTTGATGGATGGCTTTCTTTCCTAGTAGTTTTGCAAAGTTTAGAAATTCTCTCATTTAAAAGAATACCCCTATTATCATTCAAGCTAGGGAGAAGGAGAAAAAGAGGCACTCCCCTTTCAGATTCTTAAACTCCTTCCTTAACCATCTTCATTTTGAAAATGATATTCAGCGGGAACTAGAAAGTGAAGTTAGGGGATATGAGGAATTCATGTATGTTCAAAAACTAAACGCCATCAAATTATAATTCATTAGACTCCAAAAATTGACCATCTTTAATCCTCTCAAAGAGAAATAAGAAGCCTGGCCAGCCTTTTCTAGAAGTCAGAAATTATTGGCAAAGCATCCTTTAAATCTCAACCTGATTGATCAAGAAACTAAAGCCCTGTAGACCTATGTAGAAAAACCAGAGGTGTATTTCTCTCAATTAAAGCAAAAATCCAGAGTTTATGGATCACAGAGGGAGACAAATGCTCTAAATTCTTCTTTAGTTCAATCCAGGCCAAAAGGAATAGAAATAAGATATTAGCCTTACCAGGAGAAGATGGAAGGATGGTAACAGATCAGGGTCAATTGAAAAAACTAGCTTATACGCATTTCAAATAAACCTTTAGCAATATATAGAAGGTTAGCCCCATCCTAGGGGATATCAGAGACATTCTATTAGACCTCTTCCCTTAGGAATACTCAGAAGACCTCACTAAGGAAGTCACTGCTGAGGAAATTAAGGGCACCCTATTCAACTTTCACCCAGACAAATCTCCAGGGCTAGATGGATTCAATGCTAGATTTTTTCCAAAAGGCCTAGAACTTAATAGGCAATTTACTTACCAATGTAGTTTAGGAATGTTTTACAAATGATTAACTCTTAAAGGAACTAAACAAGACCCACATTTGCCTTATTCTTAAGGTGGCTAATAAGACCTCCTTAAATGAATACCGTCCGATTGCATGTTGCAATGTCATTTACAATATTGTATCCAAGATATTGACTAACAGGCTAAAAAAGATTATGCCTACTCTAGTCCATCCGAGTCAAGGCATCTTCATTTTGGGAAGATTCATTGAAGATAACATATTGTTAGCATAAGAATTATTTAAGAATTACCACACAAGATATACTATAAGAAGTTGTGCGCTCAAAATAGATTTTCCTAAGGCATACAAAAATTTAAGCTGGGAGTTTATACTAAGTTCTATGCAAGTTATGGGTTTCCCTTCCAAGTTTATCCTATGGACTCGAATGTGCACCAATACTGTTGCCGACTCTATTCTCATAAATGGAGAACCTCTTAGGTTACTCAGGGCAAGAAGAGGAATAAGGAGACCAGCTATCTCCTTACCTTTTTGTCATTAGTATAGAAGTGTTTCTCGGATTGGAAAAATATTTTATCTCTCAGGAGATAGCCTTCAAATTTCATTACAAATATGGCAAATTAGGACTATTCAACCTAACCTTTGCAGATAATTTATTACTGTTTTGCATCAATGTGCTCTAAGCACTGGATCAGTTTTGAGCCATCTTTGAAACCTATCCTTCAATTCCTCTAAAAGCCAATGCTTCAATCCATCTAAAAGCCAATTCTTCATATCAGCTAACTCTAATCCCAACATTGGGCTTTCTTGTCTCACAATCTAGTACTTACACCTTGCTGGTATTAAGAACAATCAATCCTTTTTCAACTCTTTCATAATGCCTTAAGATTGGATCTCAAAGTCAATATGAGACACTATTCCCATCAAATGGGAATGCATTAGATTTGATGCTTTCTTCTTCAATTGAAATGGATGACCCTTTTTTTTCTTGACTTTTCGTACCTTGCTAAGTGAAAAAGGATTTTTTTTTGTTTCGATCTTGATGCCTTGGTGTAATAGTTCCTTATCTTATAAAGGAAGAGTACAACTGGCCAAATCAATCATATCCAACTTATACAACTATTGGTGTTCTGACTTCGCCCTTCTCAAAGAGATACTGAAGAACATTCATAAGCTCTAACAGTAAGCCCAATGTCCTTAAAGTGAAATGGTCAGAAGTCTGTCTTCTTAAGGAGAATGGAGGATTAGGTATCCTTTTAACGATGACCACTCCCAAGGTTCTCCTAATTAAGCGATTATGGAGAATATAACAGGATAAGGAGAGCCTATGGGTCAAATGGATAAATCAATACTTCTTAAAGGGAAGGAGTCTATGGACTGTCAAAGCTTATGAGTGTATTTCCTAGTTACTCAAACAGATCCTGCTCCTAAGAGAGGTTGCTCAAGGCTCTATTAAACACTTCATAGGGAACGGAGCTGATACACTTTTCTGATATGATAACTAGTATGAATTAGGAACCCTCTATAAAATCAGCGAATTGCAGCCCTTGCTCTTCCTCATGAATCCAAGATCAGCTCCCTGATTTTACAGAATACCTAGCTCTGGCCAAAACTAACAAAAGAGCCTCCTTAATTATGGACAACCTGCCTATCTACCCGTTAAACTCTTTTAAGGAGGACAGAATTATATGCACGCGAGATAAGAAGTAGACCCTTTCCACTTCCTCTTGTTGAAGGTTTCTTACATGTCCTTTTAACAAACTATCCTAGTCTTGTTTAGTTTGGAATCCTAACATCCTACTAGCTCATGCCTTTATCCTGTGGCTGACTATGAAAAAGAAACTGACTACTAAAGACAGACTAAAGTTCAGTATCCAAAACAGAGGATGTGAATTCTGCAGTAGTATTGTAGAGGATCAAGAACACCTTTTGTAAAGGTGCTCCTATACTCAAATCATTTGTGGTCGAATTTTGGGTAAGTGTCATATACAGTGGAATCAATTACATGGTCTAGCTTCCTAACCTGGATGCGACATATACAATTTTGAAAGAAAGGTGATCAAGCTTTATTTTATGTAGCACTAAGAGTACTCATCTATGGCTTGTAGAAGAAACACAACAATAGAGTTTATGGGAAGAAGGGGGAAGAGGCCCACAACTTAGTATTAATCATAAGTAATGGTATAAGGGAAATTTCTAAGGCAAAAAATCTAGCACTGAATGGATTATGACATGGCATTTATTAAAGGGGACACGAAGGGGATATGAAAACAAGTGGATAGGTGATTCTTATCCCCAGGGGAATGAGAATCACTTGTCCCCTTTTTTCCATGTTCCCTCAATGTCCCCTCTAATAAAATCACTTGTGGGACCCATTATATATAAATATAAAATATAAATATAGTGGGTATTACAAGTGATTTTATTAGAGGGGACATGGAAAAAAAGGGACAATTCTCACTTGTGAGACCCACTATATTTATATTTTATATTTATATACAATGGGTCCCACAAGTGATTTTATTAGAGGGGATATGAAAAAAGGGAACATGTGATTTTTGTCCTTAGGAGAATGAGAATCACCTGTCTCATTTTTTCCATGTCTCCTCCATGTCCCCTCTAATAATATCACTTTTGAGACCTACCATATTTATATTTTATATTTATATACAATGAGTCCCACAAGTGATTTTATTATAGGGAACATGAAAGGAACATGAAAAAAAGGGGACAGGTGATTCTTGTCCCCAGGGAATGAGAATTACCTGAATGGGACATGGAAAAAAGGGGACAGGTGATTCTTGTGAATGAGAATCACCTGTCCCCTTTTTTTCATGTCTCCTCCATGTCCCCTCTAATAAAATCACTTGTGAGACTTACCATATTTATATTTTATATTTATATACAATGAGTCTCACAAGTGATTTTATTAGAGGGGACATGAAAAAAAGGGGACAGATGATTCTTGTCCCCAGGAGAATGAGAATCATTTGTCCCCTTTTTTTCATGTCCCCTCCATGTTCCCTTTAATAAAATCATTTATGGGACCCACTGTATATAAATATAATATATAAATATAGTGAGTCCCATAAGTAATTTTATTAGAGGGGACATGAAAAAAAGGGGATAGGTGATTGTCATCCACGGTGAATAAGAATTAGCTGTCCCTTTTTTTTTATGTCCCCTCTAATAAAATCACTTATGGGATCCATTGTATATAAATATAATATATAAATATAGTGGATCCTACAAGTGATTTATTAGAGGAGACATAAAAAAAAAGGAATAGGTAATTCTTGTTCAACAGCCATAAGCAAATGACGTTCGGCACTGACGTATGCATCATAAAAGGGTTAGAACAACCTGAAATTTTTTAGACTCTGTTTTTTGACTACTTGGATTAGCAAAAGAAAAGTAGAATGAGGTATCATATCGTTAATGTTATTTTGTGGTATGTCACTTAGTAGATAGTATCCATGTTCATTGCCTTTAAATGAGTTCCCTTTATTTGGTTATCAAACACTGTTGTTGGTCTAACGATGTGGATGTTGTTGTCAACGACCATTATAGTGTGATTTTGTGTGAAGTCTTGTCATACTTCAGATTCAGATGTCACATTAGTAATAAGGTGAGCATTTGTATATTATAACTGATAAATGTCTTCTATTACATGTTGGACTTGTAATAATAACTAAATCTTCTCGTGGACTTGTAAGTGTTATTAACCAATAATCTTCTTTGTAGTTTGTTACCAAATTTACTTCTTTTTTGTTGCTCGAGTTTGGATTTAGGTGTACAAGGTTAGAAAAATATATCATGGAGTGGTCGTTTAAGGTAAGGCATTTGAAAAAAAAAATATTTAGCCATTGTTGTTCTCATATATTTGAAACCTTTTTTTGTGGAAATTTATTAATGTTAAGTGGTTATTGCAGTATGTTTTTTACTAAGAAATACGGGTAGACAAGGATGATTCAATGCTACATAAATCAACGTCATCTATAATTTGGAAATATAATTGAAACATATTGAGGGACATTAGTCTTGGCATCGATACATAGGTACCTTTCAGGGTATTTCCTCGTAGTTGATTGAAACCTTTAGATTCAATCAGTTTAACACGGATCCATGTTAATTTCATTACGCTGTGCAGAGGCAAAAGAAGTTATACATACGTTGGGCACGAGAGAAGACATGGCAATAGGTTCAGAGTCACATATACACTTCGTTTATTTTTGGTGACTTGTAAACTTATAGGCTGAACGTTTCCCAATTTGTTAATGTAGAAAGCTTAATATATAACAATTAATTTATATTAAACTTCAAGATCACATATACAACTTAAATATAAATTCCATGATTGCACACTTAGAATTCGTGTTAGCATTTGTCATACCTTATCCTACAAAAATGTGTTTGAAAAATAAGTTGACAACTCCCATGTCAAGTGGAACATATTTTCTTTAAAATGTAGGTAAAGGACTGTGTGTTAAACCTAAGGGTCCTGCCTTGGGAGTTATAGTACGTAATAATACAGTAGGCATAAATAAAGACTTAATGGCTTTTCTATTGCTGGAATTGGAGTGACCAATCGGTTCAAAGTAAATACTTAGCAAAATCAAATGTGCTAATGATTCATTTCCATATGATGTCAAATTGTGGATTAAGTCTTTTTGAAAACAAGACCTTTGTTTTTGGCTATTGTGGATGAGGGATTTTATTATGGATAACTGATGGTTTAGATGTTATTTCGTTAATAATAGCAAAAGAATTGCATGGATTAAATAAGGTGATATTAGCCCCTGGTGGGTGATATGTATACATAATGCATTAGTTAATTAATCACCAATGTTAAACATTATTACCTTATCAAGGATTGCAAATAAATCGTAAGTTTTGGTTCTAACGATGAAACATTACTCTCAAATGATGGAACGTTACTCTCATATGGAAGTAGGAGTTGAATTGTTTGCATGAATGGCTTGTAAACCATCATTTACTATTGAAATTTATGACAATGTTGATTACAAGGGATTTGGTCCAATATAAAAAAGTTTATGGGCAATTTAATCGAAGTCATCACAAAGTGGCAGTGAGGGATATATTAGCAATGGTGGTGGAGGAAGAATGTTACCATCGTTTCCAAAGTGTAAGGTGGAATATTGTGACTAATAACTCTGAGGGTTTCTATCATTGATGCACTGGAGTTGAGTAAGCATTATCATGTATTTCATCATCGCAAATTTGGGGAATCACAGAAGAGTGGACAACAGATATATAGGTGGATGCCTAAAGTCCGTGTAAGATTATATTGTAAATGTAGTCATCAATTTGTCATTCATGTAGTTACATTACAAAAAAAGAAAATATTGGACAATACATGAATACATTAATAAATAGTTGTGCACAGAGAATGTTCTATGAAGATAAAGATCTTGTTTGTTACGTAAGAGCATCACTGGGAATGAGGAGTTACAATGCCATGTTTTGGGTATGAAATTTGTCATCACTTTCTTGGCTGTGCTACGCAATGTGCTAAGAATTTGTCAATAAAAAAGTCTTTGACTGAGTGTCTTATATCATAAAACGGCTACATTAGAGGATAAAGCACATTTCATATACTTATGCATGGAGTGGATTGAGACTATAGACCAATGTTCTATCTGATTTTTGCAGGCAAATCCCAGTTAGTTAGCCCAATGGCCAAGCAGTGGACAAAAGGTGTTCACACAGACGATTACGAATCTCTTACACAAGATGAAACTTTAAAAAAAAAAAGCCAACGAAAATGTTAACATAGTGTAGTCATTGTGTCCTTTAATATACTGATAGTAGTTATGTGATGTACAATTACCATGATCTTATGTCCTGACAACTAATGACTAGCCCAGAATTCTAACTTACAACACGTATATCCCTCCATCATACCTGCTCAATCAAGTTCCCATGTTATAGCCAATTCAGAAATAAAGCATCAGAAAAATGTGTTGTCTATCTATCTATTAAACCAAAGTCATTTATGACTTGAAAGGATGTATGTATAACGAAGTTAGGAAATAAAGAAGGAAATTTGTAATGATGTGAAAGTTTGACATCGTAGTGGATAAGGTGATAGGTGATGTTAAAGATATAGAGTTTGACGTCGTGGTATTGTAGTGTCATAACAAATTGGGTAGTTTTACCAAGGCACAGAGGGAATGATGTCAATTATATACTTTCCCAATGATATTATCATCTTTGATAGAATTAGTTCTTACTTAAAATTGGAATAGATTAACACATTCTTATTGTATTTTTTTAATGTTAAAAAAAATGTTAGATGTAGACAAAATTTGTATATGGAATTAAACCAATTCTTTCACAAGCATACCTCGTTGACTGTGTTGACTTCAGCTTGAATAAAAAACCATTATATCTTGTTCTCCCAGTTGAATACAATAGCACCACCATTGGTCATCCGTCATTATAGGGATCAGAAACTTTAATAAGAGATGCCGATTGTAATGTTAGGCAAAGATGACGGTAATAACAGAAAATATTACCCCAAAAAAATTCGATAAAGGCAAATAGAAGACAATGAATACTTGCTTGGATATTGAATCATATTTAAAATGGCCATTATCCTCTTTAATAATAGCAGCATGTTTGCTGACAATGCATGCTGATGCCTTCGTAGCCTTATGTGTGTGAGTGACACATCTTCAGCAAGTCGTACCGTATCGGTACCGATCGGTACCGAATACACGTTAAATTTCGTATCGAATTTAAATACTGGTCGATACCGGTCATATCAGTTGATACGTAATGGATAAGTAAAACTATGAAAAAGTTAGATTTAAAGGTTTTACAATAGATAATAATTTAGTTGAAATTCAAAAA
>JAOXYD010121285.1:0-11198 GCA_028565735.1 Pinacopodium congolense | reverse complement strand
GTCACAATGTGCACAGAAAATAAGTAATGTATTACAAATTGTAAGGCTTTGTAATAGACATTCACTTTTGATTATGTTTCTTTTTACACTCAAGTACTTCCATTAAAATTGAAAGTTTGAGGGGAAAAGTTTAAAACTGAAGAAGCAGGATTTAAGCATAATCAAATAAAACGCTATATGATTTGATAATGTCGGTCTCACTAATACAAAAATAATTTAAGGTTGGATATGACGGCAAGCGAGTTTATAGGACAATCGAGAAAATATTTCTTATTTGGGCGATAATAATTCAACAAGAGTAACACGGATTTATTTAAGAAGGCATTAATTGAATATGAGACTGTGATTTTTAATTATAATTTCTTAAATTTTTATGTTAGATTTTATATTAATTTTTTTATAATGTATTAATAGATTTTTTTTAAAATTTTCATATTATTTTTTATTTTAAATAATAAGAAATTAAAATAAAAAACTTTATCGAACAACCTCAAAGATATTATTAGAATTAGTACCAGGTTTAGCATTGATACCTATATAATATTAAATATTTTTTTGAATATTTTGTTTATAATTTTATACAATAAAATTTAATCCCTTATTATCAAACAAAGTATTAAAAATATTTTAAATTTTAATTCAATATTTTTATTTACCAAAATTAATATATAAAGATTTATTTTTTTAAAATAGTTATAATTTAGAAATATGTTTATGTTTTAAAATATTTAAATATAAAAATATGTTTTAATTTAATTCTTCATTTTTTTTCTTAATTTAGAATTATAAACCGATATGTTTGGCATTTCACTGTCCATCGCTGTATTGAATAACTTTATATGACAATAAAATATTTTAGTAATATCTTTTGGTTAATACGATGTATGATATCTATGAAACCCATAGCACTGTGGGGAGACCTGTTTTCAAATCCAGATAAATAGGGACGTACAAGGAATTGACTATTTAATCCTTAGGAAATAAAATTCAAGTATGATTGGAAAATACATCCACCCCTAGATGCCCTGACTTAGTAAGTGGGAACTCAAAATAAAATCGACGAGTCTATCCAGGGGATGGGGACAGGTTTCTAGAAGAGAAAGATACAACCATAGAAAACCGTGTTACCGATTGTCCTTTCGTGCTAGATAAGGACCTACCAACATGGATTGTCAACTGTCATTTAGCTTTCACTCGTACAGTTCAAATCAATTTTTTATTCTCATCTCGCATCATTTCCTAATCGGATAGAAACAAGAGCTGGAGAACATACATACATACATACATACATACATACATAAGGGGGAAAAAAAAAAAGAAAAAAGGAAGAAGAACAGCTCGGTAATCTTATTTCATTTTTTAATCTTCAAGGCAAATCCAAGTTGGCTATTTCACATATCTAACTTAGGTGCGCAGGCGTACCACCCAGAAAATCATAATGGCCGGTTTGATTATTTAAAACAAAGACAAAATAGAAAGGCTTAAGGCATGTGGTAGACAAGTTGACAAGTGGCCCGGATTTATGTTCGACGATAAACCAACTTTTCCTTGTCGTCGGTCCTACATAAGTCATTTTTATTCATGGATTGAATTGTCTAATAGACGTTTCTACGAAGTTAACTTTTGCTACCTTTACTTTTCTAGAAGCGGAAAAGGCAGCAACTTCGATGGTACGTTGCTTTGGCCTTTTCCTTTCCATTTGCGTTAGGATGACATGACTCTGAAATAGAACGTTCTACCCAGTCGACACTTTCATTTTGTTTTCAGCTTATTCAAATTGTCAACGTCGGTCCAAACCCAAGTATTTGCGTTTTAGTCGGGAGATAAGCATAACAGGGGTAATCCAGCACCAAGTTTTTAGGTCATTTGATAACCTGACCTATAGATTAATTAGTCTTTTATGTTGAAGTTCAAGAACCTTCTATACCTAAAAGAACGGTGATTGAATAAAATAAATTAAGGTTATATTTATTATCACTTTCATTTTCAATTTTCAATTTTTATTTTTTAAAACGTAAAAATTAATAAAAATAATATAAAAATTAAAAATACAACATATTAATATAGCTCATAAATCTAAAAAAACACATAAACTCAAAAAAATACATAAAAATTAATACACTTTTATAAAAATAAAAATAAACAGTAATACTAAATGTGTCCTAAACATTACAGGTTTAATTTCATTTTTTGACCTGTAATTTTTCACTTCTATTCTGTAATTAATTAGTATTTTTTACCCCACAGGTTATGAATATTAGAAATGCTCATAACTATCACCCTATAAAATTACTTATATATTTTTTAAATATTATGATATAAGACTTAAATATATACAAATATATGAATAATTTTTAAAAAATGCAAAACCATTCATAGGTGGAACAGCCCCGATTTGAAAGACCTGTACTCAGTCGCTGCCACCAATGTCCGTAGAAAAAGGAAAAGACCCAACTGGTATTAGCTTTTCTCGTATAGAAACAATCCTCAAAAGCGGCACAGTCCTGCTCTTTTTTGTTTATTTTTACTTCTTTGGAATTTCTAGAATTTGATGTGGTGACAGGTGTAAATCTTTCATGCTTATCCTGACGGTCACATTGTTATCCTCTAAAATACCGAAGACCTGATCTCCACGTCACGTACAAAGATCAAAAACAGATGTGCGATAACTTTTTCGTGTACTTTATGTTAGTTGCCACCCTACGCTGATTTAAAATATTTAATTAAAAATTATTATTTAATTTATTTATTTTTAAAATAAATTTCTCGAAATAATTATAGCTTAACTAAGGATATTTATAAGGTCTACATGAATAATTTTGTAAATGCTTTCTAAGAAAAGGAAAAGAACAATAATTTTTTTACCTAATTTATTGAGTCAAGGAAATATGGAAATTCTCCATGAAAAAATAAAAAATAGAGAAGTTATTTAATTTTGTAAAAAAAGACATATATTCATATCTACAATAAAATAAGTTAGTGTCTTAATTTCTTGCTTTTTACTATCTTAACCAATTTTTTATAAAAATAAAGCACTTTATCAGTGAATAATTAAAATTTAATTACATATTTTTTGAAAAATTAAATTCCATTAAATATTTTTGTCTTATTATCTGATATTTTTTAATTTAATTTGATTAGAGTAAAATGATAATAAGGGATAACATAAGAACACTTCTTTTTTTTCTGTTTTTCGAGTTTTTATAGGTTTGTTTCAAAATTTTGTGATACATAATTACTAATTAAAATCTCAATTTGGAAGGAAAGGAACTTCCAAGTTATCTGGAAATCAGAATAAATCATTGAAAGTTTTTTACAGAAGCAGATTAGCATGGACAAGAGAGATATTATCTGTCAAGCAGCAGTGTAGTCTTTATCAACCAGCTTTAGATTAAGATGGAAGTTAATAAGGGCCAAGGGCTGTTTCTACAAGCAACATGGCAGTCACAATAAGATGATTGGGGTCTCAATCATGGTCGATGACACTCATATAAACCTACATATCGTGGAACGAAGAGCTGACATAATAATGCACATATAAGCAATACAGTTGAGGCACCTAAAGAGGTAATTGAGTTGCTTCACCTCCAAGTTGTATGTGCTTTTAGTTCATCTGTATGTTTGCAGGTCAGGCCATATGTCATATTGTACTCACGTTCTTGTTACTATCGCAGCCTAGATGGCTGGTAGATAGGATGTCTTACGAAGGTTATGTCAACTCTATACAGTAGAATATTGTCAATGCGTTCGTTGCTTGCATTCTTGGTTTTGAGCACTGTAGCACTTCGGTGATTTATTCTTATATCAATTTATTTTATTTTATTTCTAAAAAAACTAACTTTATGTTTTTGTTAAAATTTTAATTCCTCACTATTAATCTAAAAGAAATTCTAATCTTAATTTTGACAATAACAAAACATAATGTTAAACTAAGTGAAGTTCCAATTATATGTTTTGAAGATGGCAAAACTTCTTTATTACTAATGTATTATTTTTTATGTACTAGAAATTAGGTTGAAGCAAATTATATATTAGCATATGTTAGAACTTAAGATAGAAGAGCATTCATAAAGAAAATGAAGATAAGAGTAAGCATTGAAAAATTGAAATGAAGATAATAAAAGAAGATCAAGTTTGATTAGGCTTTAAGAGTACATTTTAATATGTAAGTCTTATTGATCTTAATAAATGTATGAAAATGGCTTATTTTTGCATGTCATATTTGCATGAATATTTGTATTTAGAAGTTTGGACAAAATTTTAAAAATTGATTGAATTTGTTTATTGCATTGACATATTAGAAAATGATTTCGAATGTCTCATTAGTATAAAGTTGTAAAATTAAGAGTTACTTTGATGAATTATTTTTAAAGAAATCATCTTGATCTATTAAAGTATTTTAGAAACTTGATTGAAGTTATTTTAGTATGTTTGGATTTGTTTGAGTTAAGTTTTCATATAAAAAGTGATTATGAGAAAATTTAGAAATTTATTGAAATGATTTTTAGAACTTTGAAAACTTTTCAAATATTTAAATTTCTATAACCAAAGTATATATTGCATTTTGGTTTAATTGAAATGCCTTGGTGTCTAAAATTATTTTAAGAGTGAATTAGAACTTGTTTAAATTATTGTTGAAATAAAAGAAATGCTTTAAAAAGTTTTATGATTGATTATTTCATGTTATAATTGCATTTTTATTGATTCAATATGTTGTCCTTTTATTTGTTTAGCTTTCAAGAAGTTTATTATATTGATTTTGTGTTATTAGAAGGTTAGAAACGTTTTATTTTTTAGCTGAAATTGAAATGCCACTATATTGACAACTCCTATGATTCTTGTGATTAATATTATTCTTAGATGCTTTAAATTCATTTTTATTGTTTCAATCCAATTGATTCTGTTTCATTAAGGTTCCAAAAGATTTATTTTGATCATTTTTGCTGCTAAGGAGATTGGAATTGATTGGTTTTGAGTTGGAACTTTAAATAGTGCAATATTGATAGCTCTTGAGTTTGATTCGATTTAAACCTTTTGTTTCATGCTTTAGTTTCATTTTTGTTGTTTGAATATGTTTTTCACTGATTAATTAAGGGTCCTAGTAGGATTTTTGTGTTGATTTTTTGCCATTTGAAAAATTAGAAACTTTTATCTTCAGACTGGAAGTGAAACACATCAATATTGGTCATTCTCTTATTCTTTTCAATGACTAATTTCTCTAAATCTTTCGACAAACCTACATCATTATCTTCAAAATCTCTCTTACTTTTAAAAGGATTAGTTTCATCAAACACTATATGGATGGATTCTCAACAACAATATTTCTTTCATTAAACAATTTATAACTTTATTAGTCAAAGAATATTCAACAAAAATACTCTAATCCATTCTAAAGTCAAAATTTTCTACATTATCCTTAGTTTTAACATATACTATTTATAATGAAAAATCTTGAAATGGCTAATTTTAGTTTTTTTATTATTAAAAAATTCATGGGTAGTTAAAAGTAAGGAAATAGCTAAGGAGCAACTTTTGTTTTTGGTAACTTAGTCCATTTTCATATTTTCCTATTGATAATTTTTTAGCTTTGTTTCCTAGTTATTGAGTAAGTGTTTATCTTGAGTGTCCTTTTGTCTATCACATAATTGTTGTGATCCTCAAACAATTTTTCTAGTTATGTTAAATGGATGTCGAATCACCAACATCCTAAGTTCAACAGTAGTTTTTATTATTTTAGGAGCTTTTTTGTCCTTTGTATAATCCTTATTTGCTTGAATTTAAACTTATTGACTTATCCATACACAAAAAAAGATTCATAAGGAGTCTTATCTATTTTACGATTAATGTACACCTTATTTGTTGTATGATAAGAACAGATAACAACTTCGACCCAAAAGTACTTAGATAAATTATATTTATTTAACATGATCCTAACCATTTCTTGTAATGTCTTATTTTGTCTTTCTAACACACCATTTTATTGGGGGATCTTAAGTGTAGAAAAATTATGAGAAATGTTATTATCATCATGATAACATTTAAACAATTCATTTGCAAATTCTCCACCATGGTCATTTCTATTAGATGTAATTGTTAAACCTTTTTCATTTAAAATTTCTTAGCATATTTCATAAAATTCCAAAAATATTCATCTTTACTGCTTAAAAACAAGACTCGTGTAAATCTACTACAATCCTCTATATTGATAAATGTATAAAACTTACCACCTAAGTTAACAACTTTAATAGGTCTAAATAAATCCATATAAAGTAGTTCTAAGGGTGTAGAAGTGGTTATTGATTTCTTACTTGTAAAGGAGCTTCTTACTTATTTTTCTATGTGACAAGCTACACAAACTCTATCTTCTCAAACTTCATGTTTGAGAACCCATTTACAAGTTAGTTGGAGTTAAGATTTGATATTATTTCCGTACTTGTGTATTTATGTCTTCTATGCTAAACCCATATATATTCATTCATATAAACTAAACACTTCATACAAGGATAGAAAAATTATATAGATCAACAATATAAATATTTCCTTCCCTTTTTTTTTCCTAAGGTGCAACACTATTGTCGATTATTACTAAAACTACTCATTCATTTCCTTTAAAATTTACTTTATAATCCTTATCACATAATTAAATAACTATAAGTAAATTATGCTTTAAAATGTCAACTAAAAAAACATTATCAATCAAGGTATAGTTTGTCTTACCAACCTTCCTAATGTCAGCAACCTTACCTTTGGTATTGTCTTCAAATGTGACAAATCTACCATATTTGTTTTTGAGTGAGATGAATTGAGAGAGGTCATTGATCACGTGCCTCGAGCATCGACTATTTACATGGGATTTTATTTCTTCTTGGTGACCTCTAAAATAAGAAAATTATTTTGATTTAGGTACTTACATTAATTTCGATAGTTGGGGGTTGGCTACATTCCTACCATTTTGACCTTTTGGTGTAACATTTCAGCTATTTTATTTATCCTAAGAAAATCTCTTTACATGTCCATAAAATCCACAATAACTACAGATTAAGGATATACGACTCCTATATATATGTCTCTATACATACGTAGGTCTTGTCTCATTATGTTTTGATTTTTCCTAGGTGGAGAATATTATATCTTAACATTATATCTACTTTATAATGCATTTTAATGTATTGTGTTTGGTCTATACATGCATGCATAATGTGTCTTCCTAGTTCATATTCTATTTGTGAGTGTTTTTTATTCACGTAGCCTATGTACATGTTCATCATATAAGTTTTTTCCTTTTATAAAAGTGGTTTTACTAATGAATGGTGTATGTTTATTAGTATATTATAGTCCATTTACATAATGTGTAATGTTTTTGCGCTCCTAACATTGATTGCAATATTTCATTCCCTTTAGTGAATTTAGATAATGATTCCTCAAACGACTCTAATTCTTTTCTCAAAGATATATTTTTATTTACTAATTTTTGCTTATAACTTCCATCTACATTCTTTAATTTTAAGTCAAGTCTTAGTTTTTTGTTTTTAAGCATGCATGCATTTGGTAACTTCAAGGTTTATTTATGCTTAGATGACAATTTCTTCTTTTTTTTAGCTATCACTTAAAGTAATCATCTAGTTTATTATAAGTAAAAATTATATCATAATCATATTCACTATAAATGGTAGAGTAAGAAGATACCTCGTTGTTTTTCATAAAGCACATATGGGCCACTTTATCTTCATTTTAGGACTCATTTGAATCACCCTATATGGTAGATATTAAGACCCTCTTCTTCTTTCCTTAATTCTTCTCCTTTTTGTTATTTTATTTTTAAATGAGAGCATTGCGACCTTATATGACCTGTTTCCTTACATATTGTGACCTTATATAACCTATTTTCTTACATTCAAAATATCTAATATTAGCTAGGTTACTTTTACGATGGTAATTACCTTTATTGAAGTCCTTTCTTCTCTTGGATATTTTCTTCTTTAAGAACTTTTAGAAAATCCTTCCAAATATGATTATGTCCTCATTATTACTTCAACTTAAGGAAGTTTCATCATTATTATACTCTCTCTTGATTATTGGCCTCAAATGCGGAACGATGTGGAGATGTTTATAAAGACTTGTCTATTATACTAACAAGACAAGGTAAAAAATCGTCAACCCACAGGATTACTTAAGCTATTACCCATTCCGGAGAAGACCTGAGAGAGTACCTTTATGGATTTTATCACACGTCTGTCGAAGTCCGAAGGATACGGTAACATTATAATGGTAGTTGAACGATTCATCAAGTATGACGAATTCATTCTTGTCCCTACCAAGTTCACAGTCGAAGATGCAATACACTTATTTTTCAAGCATGTGGTGAAGTATTATGGCATTCTAAAGTCCGTTGTGAGAGCTATAGAGACACATGTTTTATCAGTAGATTTTGGATAGAATTATTCAAGATCATAAGGTTCGAGCTCCATTTCTCAATAAGCTTTATCCACAAAACGATGGTCAAACCGAAATGGTGAATGCTTTGTTAGAACTATACATAAGGCATTATGTGAGTACCAACTAGAATAATTGGGCTAAGTTGTTTAATATTGTCCAATTCTCCTATAATTTACAAAGGCGTGAGTCGACAGAAGTAATCACATTCGAGATTGTATTGTGCCAACAATTAACTACTCCGCATACACTTTTCGTGGGTTATAAGGGTCCAAGTCCTACTGAATTTAAATTTGTCAAAGAATGACATAAGAAGTCTAACATGGCATAAGCTTACTTGATTAAGCCTCCCAAGAAGATGAAGAAGTGGGTCGATACAAAAAGGAGCCACTTAAAGTTTGAGGAAGGAGACATGATGTTCATGAAGCTCCTTCCACATCAAAGCTAATGGTTTGCAAAGGTGTACAAAGGGCTAGATCAGCGTTATAAAGGCTTGTTTCTAGTGGAGAAACATGTAGCTAAGTTAGCCTACCGGTTGAAGTTGCCTTCGCTGCTTGAAATGCATTCGGTATTCCATATGAATCTTTTGAAGCATTTCAAACAGGATAAGGAGGATCCTAATAAGGGCAAGTCGAAGAGAGCTCTAACTACCACCACAACATTGCCCGACCATGAAATCGACAAGATTTTAGCAAATCAAGTCATTCCAAAGAGAGGTTTCCATCTGAGTTATGTAGAGTATTTTGTCAAGTGGAAGGGAGCACTCGGTAGTGAGATCAGTTGAGAGTATGAGCTCACTTTATGGAACTACAAGCTGTTCATCGAAGCATATAAAGAGGATGCAACAAAAACGTTACCAAATCAAGTAAGGGAGAATGTCACGCAATGTTCATTTTCCAACTAAAGAGATTAGCTTTAACTAGATTTCTCTATAATTTTCTCTATTTAACTAGATTTAGGTATAAGACTTTAAGCCTAACAATTAACTCCTTGATTGGCTCCTTAATTGATAGGGGTAGGTAGAGTAGGTATAGATAGGTGGGAGATCTTTCTAGAGAATGAATGTACACCATTAGATTAAGATGCTCACCACCATCTATTGAGGAGATGAAGTACTATAAATAGACTAGCTCTTTTATTTGTAAAACATCCCACATTTGAAATATCTCTCTCTTGCATAGCATGCTTGAGTAATAAGAAGCTATTTCTAAGTTATCTAAAGTTCTAGTGTTATCTTTCCTCTCTTTCTTTTATTTGCTTAGTTTCTGTAAAGTGTTCGATCAAAATATTCTTAAGAAGTACTTATAGAAAGGCTGAACTAGCATTCTAATTAAAGAAAACGTTCCAAGATCAAGGAGCTTATTAGTATCACACGGTTTATTGGTGAGAAAAGACTAAGCTCGTGATAGAGGAGATGGAGATGTAAGAAAAATTACCAACTTGACCCTTAACTCAAGTGTTATTTTTCGTTATTTACTCCAATCTCCATTTGGAGGGGGAAGAATGAATTATTAGTGTGGATAATTTGAAAAATATAATTGGCAGGCCTTAGTCATCCTAATCGTAAATGATAGATACGGGACATTATTGGTATCTAACCGTACAATATTGTAGTTAACAAGTTAAGTGTCCCGTCTGGAGAGTACGTTTGCAAGACTGGAACTCAAAGAAATTGACAACATTCTATACTCATAAAGGGAGAAGGTTATAGAGGGCTTCTAAAGGACGCCGATAACTTTTCACTTTATATATTGATTAATCAAATATATTTATAGAAGTTAAAGAATATATTTAATTAATTATATTATAAATATACAATTAATTAATTGACAGTGAAAGATAAAATTCACAATAAATACAATTAAACTGCAACTATTTTTATTTGTAAAAATACCGATGGTTACACACGTACGAAGAATTTCCAAGAAACTCATGTTTGGAATGACTTCGCTCTTTGAGTTAAAAGTGATTATGTCATTTCTTCCACGAAAGACACAGTTTCTATTAACAAATTCTCAAATACTATTGTATTGTGAAGACAGGTAAGGAGATTATGATAAATGTAGTTAACTACGTCATCAGTGTCATCACCACATCGTATTATTCAATTTTTATAACTTAACTATAATTGGTAAAATTCAATTTCATTTATTTGTATTTGTTTCTCTTTTATTATTTTGTTTTAATACTTGGATATGGTT
The DNA here is from genome assembly GCA_028565735.1 of Pinacopodium congolense. Taxonomy (NCBI): domain Eukaryota; kingdom Viridiplantae; phylum Streptophyta; class Magnoliopsida; order Malpighiales; family Erythroxylaceae; genus Pinacopodium; species Pinacopodium congolense. The sequence continues at coordinate 564 of JAOXYD010121285.1, read as the reverse complement.
TTCAAGAAATTTTGAATACAATATTTATGTATTTTATTCAGTTACTGATAAATATTCAAGAAATTTAATTGTACTTTGGCAAACGCCAAAATGCCCAGACTACTTAATTACTTAACAGCTCTGCCTTGTAAAAGTCGAAGAGAAATAAATTAGTAGAGTTCTAGACGAAGGGCAATTGATCTAACTTCAATCATGCATGACTGCTTTGTCAAAACTGCCAAACCAATCCTTGTCCTCGTCAACGCTGAAACTCTATCTATCAATTGCCCATGGTAATTAAGAACCAAAACTAACTGAGGTTATTTTATTCTCCGTGTGCCCACGTATTTTCTTCTTCGTCTTTTTTTTTTTCTTTCCAATTTTAACCTTGTCCGCTATTTAGATTTCTCAACGCTAGACCTATTTCTATATAAACGCCTGTTTATATATTCAACCCCCTCAAAACTACCAAGGAATCAACACACACCAATATCAACAACTACTGGGAAAAGCCATAGCACAAGCCAAGAAATGAGTCACGGAATCGTCAGAGCAGCAACTCAATCCCCCTTCCACAACCTCACG
>JAOXYD010121274.1:0-11198 GCA_028565735.1 Pinacopodium congolense | reverse complement strand
GCTAGAGGCGGGCGCGGGGCTCGCGCAGAGGTGGACTTCAGCGCGGGCTGGGGCGAGGGCGAGACGGGGTGGGCTGAGGCGCGAGCTGGCTCAGGGGCGGAGTGAGTCGCGTGAGATGGGCTGCACGCTGAGCTGCGCATGCGGGCTGGACGAGCGGGTCCGGAGGCGAGATGGAGCGGGCTACTGCGCAGGCCAGGGCGAGGTGGGGTCAGCGCTAGAGCAGCGGACTGGGCGAGGGGCGTCTGCTGGCGTTGGGCGGGCCAGACAGCGGGCTTCAGGCGCTGAGGAGTTGGGCTGAAGAGGCTGGAGACGCGGGCTGGGTCAGGATTTTGCAGCTCTCGGCCTTTCCTCCTTTTTTCTGCAGCCTTTTTTTCCTTTTTTTTGTTGTTTTTTTTTACTTTTAATTTTTAAATTTAATTTTTTTAAACAAAATAATTTACCTACACAATAAATAAATACACCATTAAAAATTAATTCTAACCCAACATTAATAATTAAATAAAAACACAAAACACAACACACAAATAAAAACACTTAAATAAATAAAACTTACTCTAAATTAACACTAAACGTAAATAAAACAACAATTAAATTTATACTGAACAAAAACACACCAAACAAATATTAAAACACAATAAAAACAACCTAATATGCAATAAACATATGCAAAACACTTAGAAAAAACACATACAAAAACACCATTATCATGAAGGAAGCAAAAGCTCGGGTAAATTTCAAGGCTTGGTTCATTTATTCTGAACATGACTGAACTTAGTGTTAGCTCTAGTGAAAGAGTACTCAATTAATTGTATTCATTATGATGAGCAACACAATACGTAAGATCAAATAAGATTTAGGCATTGTGACATTAATAGTAAAAATTGCAATGTATTGTAAGTATGTAGTACTAGTTGCTTTGACTCACATCATTCTCCCCTTATTATGTCTTAGTATTGAGTCCTTTAAATAGGCTGATGTAGTATCTCTAAAATAAAAATGAGAAACAGTGTTGCAAAAGAAGAGATGAATGCATCTAGTGAAGGAAAGATATATAGTTGGTTATGCAGATGCAAGGAAGGTTCTCAGCACGTCTAAGTCACCAGGAACAAAAATTGGTGTTCAGTGTAATTCGTTGTAAACACAAACTACTACGAGTTTTACTCTCAAAACCACAAGTATACGGGTCGTACTTGTAGTAAAGAACGGATATCGATCCCACGAGGATTGTATCTATGCACGCTATTAATTTAGTTTACACTTTGTTCAAGAAATCAATTTAAACAAATTAAATATAAAAAAAATCAGACAGATGCAGACAAAATTGGAAGCAGGAGCCAGTAACAAAGCGAATCGTAAACACAGCAAATAGAAAATTCAGAGAAAATCAAGATTTAAGCATAGGATTTGTCGTTATCCTTATTTGTTTCCCTTTGGTTAACTAACCAAATTTATATTTGGCCCAAGATTTCCTAATATTTTAGCTACCCTCTCTCAAAGTGTAACTAAATGTCATTAATTAAATAATTTAGGATTAACTTTAGGATTTCTCGGCATGCAAAGCCTTTCCTAAACATTTAACTAGATATAAAGCTATCCTACAAGTAGTATATTAATTTATCAAAATCTCTTCCTATTAAATTAATATCTTGTTGTTTATAGGTCTATTAAATGCCAACTCTCGTTGTACATCTAACACAAATTACCCAACTCACTCTCTCGATTTGTTGTAGGGTTTATGCGTAATAAACAACAAAAATATTTATAAAAATGAAATTGATAACCAAAGGGTCCAAAATAATTCAAACAAAAAATTCTAAAAATATTTAAGCCACATATAATAATAATAATAAATTTCATCAAGTCTATATTCTTAAAAATGCAAAACATAATAAAAATAATAGAAAAAAATAAAGTAAAAATAAATCTGAAAAAATAAAATATAAAACTTGATGAACTTGAAGTTTGAAACTTGTATGTGTGTTGCCCTTCAAATTTGTCTGCTCTTCATCTTGTTGCTGTCTCATCTGCGTTTTGTTCTTCTATTTCTGTTGTGCTCCTCCTTCCTATCCGAGTCAACCTCTTAGGCCTGTTACCGTCGCAATTTCTGATTTTTATCAGCTGTACTCCTATCCGTCATTTGTCTAAATAATTATGTGTTTTATATTGATGTCTCATTTAAGGCTGCTACTGGGTTTGCTTATGTTGGACTAGGATGTTTAGGTCTACTATAGGGCTGCTGGACTAGAGAGAGGGAGCTGTTGGGTCTGCTGGCCTGGTTGCTGCTCATATGGGAGGCACTGGGCTGGAGGAAGGACTAGCGAGCTACTGGGAGGAAGGAGGTATGACGCGATAGGCTGGGCGCACAGGGCACGGCCCAGGGGAGAGGAGGCACGCGGAGCTGGTAGACCCAGGCGCAGGGGCTGTTGGGGCTCAGGCCGAGCGCGCAAGCAGTTTGTTGGAGCTGGACTGGGACGCGCGACGCAGGCCGGACTGGTGATGCGAGCAAGTCTGCTAGGGAAGCAGGCTGCGCACGCGGGCTAGGCGTTGGGATTGCAGAAGGTGGAGCTGGCTGGCGAGGAGTGGGCTTCATGCAGGTCAGGCTTGCTCATCCAATGGACTACGCAGGGGACGACCTAGGTGCTTGTGCGGGTTGGCAGGCGTCTGTTCGCTGGGCTGCAGGTTTGCTGGACTGGGCGGGTCTGGAATATTCTTTTCTTTTTTCTTTATTTTTTAACTTTAAATTTAATTTTAATAAACCCTACACAATAAATAAATACACCAATAAAATTTGAATCTAACCCAACATTAATAATTAAATAATAATAAAAACATAAAACACAAATAAAAAGATTTAAATAAACAAAACTTACTCCAAATTAAAACTAAACACAATCAAAACAATAATTAATAGTATACTAAACAAAAACACATAAAACAAATATTAGAACACAATAAAACAACCTATTATGCAAGAAACAAATGCAAAACACTTAGAAAAATATATACAAAAACACAATTATTAACTTCCCCACACTTAAACCTTTGCTTGTCCTTAAGCAAAATCAAACATAACCCTTTAATTCCATCACTTTATCGTCATAAAGATCAAAGCATGCCATCCCACAAATTTTATTCAACTCAAGTATCAAGCTAATGCATATATAATGACTACTTTTCATTAGTTTGCGTAAGCAAACTCAACTTATGAAACCCTTACTCAAAGATAAGTATAAATGCAAAATGAATCTTCCTCACGGTTTCACTCATTTCCCTCAAGTGTATGATGGTTCATGTTTCGCTCAAGCTTCTTATAGGAAACTACACTATCATAGGCTTGCTAATACATCAATTTTTCTCCACAATGATTACATGCTAAAATAGGTCAAAAGGACTTTGGTTCGGTTTGTAATGGGGTTAAGGTTAAGGTGGTTGTTCAAAAAAGGGATGAAAAATATAAGCTTCTCAGATGAACATGTGAATAATACTACTACTATGAACTTATTGAACCTCTTAACTGTTATTCTTTTCTTTTTTGCCCTTTTTTTCTTTTCTTTTGTTTCTTTTCTGTTTTGAACAATAATAATGATAAAAAAACTTAGTGGTTATTCAACTGATACTTATACTTGTTTAAAAACATTATGAAATGCAGTCTTAAATTCATTTGGTATAACTTAAAGTCCATATAGGCTAAAAATGATAAAATTAGTCTAATAGCCTCCAATCTAATTACAGGTGTAAAAGTCTCCTTATAGTCTATTCGTTCTTGTTAACCGTAACCCTTAGCTACCAATCTAACCTTATTTCTTACACAACTTCCTGATTCATTAAACTTGTTTCTAAACGACCATTTAGTACCAATAATTTGATGATCACTTAGCCAAGGTACTAATGTCCAAACTTTGTTTCTCTCAAATTGATTCAACTCTTCATTCATTGCTGACATCTAGCTTTCATAATTTAAGGCTTAATCTTTGGTTTTAGGCACTATATGGAATAAATATCTATAAGATGATCTAGTTGCTATTCCTCTTTCAGCTTCACCTCTATTTCCTAAGTAAACTATCATTTTTTCTTTCATTCTCACATGGTTTAAGTAGTACATCACACGGTATAGGTTGATTATTTAAGATTTTCTCAACATATTTGTTTAGTCTAAACTTCCCCATTTCTATAGATAAACCTATATCAACATCATCAACTCTTTCTCGTCTTAAAAGGACTTGAACCATCAAAGACCATATTTATAGTCTGTTTAATCATCACTATTCTCTTATTAAACACTTTATAGACTCTAATAGTGAAAGATTAACCTACAAATTTACCTTCCTCTAATTTTACATCAAATTTTACTAAGTTCTCTACAGTGTTCAACATAAAGCACTTACCTTTTGCATCAAATTGTTTAAAGATGACCTAGGGGTTTTGATAGGAGTTCATTTCGTAGTGATTTTCATGATATTTTGATGTAAATTCTCCTTTATCTTAATGCTTGGTTTCTTAATTTGTGTTTGAATTGTTTAATTTACATATTACACCCTAATTGAAGTAAAAATCAAGGAAAATATGAAGATTGGAGTAAAATCAGGAGTAGAACAATAAACTTAAGTAGACCTACATTGAAGTCAGTTCCGAGACTTAAATAGTGGTATATAAACAATGTTGATAAACTCTTTTTTAAGTGTTGTTTAAGTAACAGTTGAGATATTTCTAGCTAGATCTTCCTCTTTATTAGCTGTAACTTGTCCAACTTGCTTATAACCTATAGCAAACATATAAAAGAAGCCAGAGAACTCATTTTTGCACATGAAAACACTAGATTCATGGCAACTTAATCAGAGCTATCTTAATTTTTCTTTTTCTTTCTACATGTTAGGTTTTTCTTTTCTATTCTAGCTTTGTATTTATTGATTTCTGGTTATTTTAAGGATTTCTAGAGTTTGTAAATGTGATTAAAAGCTGAATATCACTTTGGAGTATCATTTGGTTCAATCTAAACCATTTAATCACTTATTTCTCTCTCTTTCTTTACATATATTTCAAGAACATGTGCTTAAGCCTAATTTTTTTATTATTTTATATTATATATGCATCCTTAATCGGAATCTGAGCTAAGGATAGATTTTTAAATGGATTGATTGAGTTATTACCACATGTGTTATGATAATCTTTGATTATTTTGAATGTTAATGCTTCTCTTAAATTGGCCACTAAAGATAAAGTTGATATTTGATTATGGATCCAATTGATAGGTACTTTAATCATTGGAAAAATCAATAAACAAAATGATTTTAATCAATAAATGACCAAAATATGATTAATCATAAGGGGTCTAGTCTTAAATTATGCATCTTAGGGTTAGAACTTTTTGAATTTTAAGCCTACTTCCTATAGCCATTAGTGTACCAAACTATAGAAGAGGAACGTTAGAAATAAAACATTGTCTTAAAAATAGCATTGTCTTAATTTAATGACAACCCTAGATTAGATATCCCAACCTTTCCATAACTCAGTTGAATCAATGGTATATTATGAATTTGGATCTATAAAGGTATGTGCTTCCACTTCATATCTTCAAGGTTCAAGCCTTCTTCCCTTTTTCACAAGAAAATAGGTCTATTATGTACTTGTCGGAGTCTTCATGATCCTTTGTATATTAATTTCTAAGATAAATTTAAATAGGAAGAGGTCTTCATAATTCAATATCACCTCCTCCAATCCCCATTTATTCCATTATTCCATGACCCATTGTAATAAAATAGAAAAAGCCAATTATTTTTCTTACAAAAAGGCTAATCATACACAAAGTCTATTAAGCTACATCTTGCTTGAGTATTTTTATGGGAGGTGTAACAATTCTTGAATCATTTTCATTGATAGGAAGATGTATGATATTTTTCCAGTTCTAGAGTTTGAGTCATCAATAATTTGGCATGATATTTTTCTAAGGATTTCATTGCCATATGTTTCTCTAGCATACATTAGTGGATAATTGTTCAATAAGTAATGGTTAACAATTACTAGATTGGAAAAAGGTGTAGGGGAGTTCTAAAGCTTGATGGGGAGTGGGAAGAGGAAAGAGGGAAAGCAATGCATGTAGTTTTCGAAAATTAGTTACTAAAAGAGGAAATTAGATGAGAAGGAGAGAAGGAGCAAGATTCCAAATGTTAAGGAGAAAATGGATTGTAGGCTCGAAGTTACTAGGAAAAATGTAAGTAAAGTAAAAATAAACTTTAGTATAAAAAGGGATGGATTAGATGAAAGAAAGAGTAAAGAGGGCATGACCATAGAGTTTCATAATCAAAAGTTAGCTAGAGAGAAGGGGGAGCTCTTACCATTTTCTTAAAATTTTAAATTAGTAAAGGGACAAGAAATGACATATTGTAGGAGGAACTAAATAAATAAAACATATTACAAGAGGGATAAAAAATTATATAATGTAAGAATAAATAAGATAATCTTATCTCAAGAGCAACAAGATTATATATATTGTAAGAGAAACTATACAATCATAACATATCATGTGAGCAGCGAGAGATGTCATATTATAAGATTAATCAAGATAAATAAAACATATCATAAGAGTGGTAAGATTAGATATGTTGAATACTAGTTTGATAAATATAACACATCATAAGAGCGATAAGAAATGATATATTATAATATTTGTTTGCTAGTTTTCACTACATTGTAAGTATACAGGTTATAACTTATAGTATAACAGATATTGATCCCACGAGGATCGAATATAGACACCTAACACTTTAAATTGTACTTTGTTTACAAACCAAAATTATAGAAACTAAAAATTAACTAACCTATCAAATTCAATGGATCATACTGTAGAAGCAAGCAAAATAATCAGGTTACTTAATGATAAAGTCTTAGGGATTATTTTATCCTTGTTATCTTCTATTTGCCTTATTGATTTAATCAACTACTTCTTAATATGCAATTGGATGTGAAGCAATATTAAGCTCAATTAAGAAGTAACTAAGACCTCTCTTCAATTATGTGTTAATCTGATAACTATAGGTCTGTTAGCTCATTAACTCTCATTTTGAAACCTTATTAAAATAAATCAAAACAAACTTTTAATTTGAAGTCATTATAAGCTCAACAATTAACCCAAACATAGGATTAAATTTGGATAACAATTCAATAACTAACCCGAAATTAAATTTAGCAATCCATAATCATGTTCATTAATCCACTGGTAATATTAAACATAAAAATAAAAGAAATAGAAAAATAAAGAGTTAATGAATGTTAAAGCCCCTATTTCTAGAAATCTGGACAACCTCTTTGAATCTTCATTCTCCCTTTTGATCTTGATTTTCTTGATTTTTTCCTCCTTTAAAACCCTTTCTTTTATGTCTTGGATGTTCCTTAGGCTTTGAATAGCTATTGCTAGGGGTTTTCCACGTCTTCATAGTCTAAAATATCATAAAACCCCATTTAAACACATCATCATGATGATTACGGATAACTGCCAAGTCTCTATAGTGAAAAATACAAAAGAATTATTTGTGTTTGTGCCAATTCTACTCTTTTTAACTTGCTAGGGCTTCATACGTTTTTTCTTTTAATTTCCAGCTTAATGTTGTGCATTTTGTCAGGTCTTCTATCAAGCGGATTTTGTTTCTTGGTCTAGTAGCTTGGAGGTAGGTCTAGGGGGCGGTTTGGTCCAATATGTAGATACAAGTCTAGGCAGAAGGCTCCATTAGGTCCAAGCTCCATATGGCAAGCCACCATGCACGCCAGGCTTCAGTCTTTGTGTGCCAGGCTTCAGTCCATGCAATTTCCTCCAGTACTCAAGTCTATATAGCTTCAATAGCCTACCAACTTCCAGCCAATTGGTCCATATGAGTGGACTTGGAGTAGGTGCTGTCTCCTTGGTAGAAGCTCCAATCCATGTGATAGGTCAAAGCTCCAGTCTATGCGCCAGGCGGGTTATCTCCAATCCATGCTGTCAAAGGTCCAACTGCACCAGGCCAAGCAGCAAGCCATGCAAGTCGATACGTCAGCCAAGTTTAGTAGTGCGTGAACTTGTACTATTTGACCAGATTTTGACCCAGGCTTTGACTCATTGACCAGATGTTGGACTGAAGTTGGACTCAGTTGCTTCATTCATTTGAATTTTAATCTTCCTTTTTTTCTTTTTCAACTTCGATTTATCATACACAATAAATAAATACACTAATAAGATTTAATTCTAACAAAAAATTAATAATAAAATAATAAAACATAAAACATAAATAAAATTACTAAAATGGTCAAAACTTACTCCAAACTAATACCAATCATAAACAAAATAATAATAAAGATTATACCAAATAAAAACACACCAAAGAAGTCTTAATCACAATAATATCAACCTATAATGCAAGAAACACACGCCGAACACTTAGAAAAACGCATACTAAAGCACAATTATCAACTTCTCTACACTTAAACCTTTACTTGTCCTTAAGAAAAATCAAACATAACCATTCAATTCCATTACTTCATTATCATAAAGATCAAAGCATACAATCACAAAAACTTTAGCCAACTCAAGTATCAAGCTAATACATATACCATGACTACTTTTCATTAGTGCGCATAAGCGAATTCAACTTATGAAACCATTTCTCAAAGACAAGTATAAATGCAAAATCAATCTTCCTCACGGTTTCACTCATTTCTCTCAAGTGTATACGAGTTAGTGTTTCGCTCAAACTTCCTATAGGAAAACACTCTATCCTAGGCTTGCTAATAGACCAATTTTTCTCTACAATGATTACATGCTAAAATAGATCATAAGGACTTTGTTTTGGGTTGTAATGTAGCTAGGTTATGGTGGGTCAAAAAGGGTTAAAGGGTTTATCACAAGCATTCATAAAGTACTAAGTGCACAAAGGGATGACAAAGATAAACTTCTGAGCTATACGAATGAATAACATTATTACTCTGTACTTATTGATGCTACTAAATGTTATTCCTATTTCTTTTCTTCTTTTTTTCTTTCTTTTTTCTTTTTGAACTGTTAGTCCTATGGCACCCAAGAGGGGGGTGAATTGGGTGTTTAAAACTTTCTTGCAGAATTAAAACACTTTAAGCACATTAGGCCAATTTAAACAATATGAAATCTTTAAACCAAAATTTAACTTAAATGAAAGACAAACTTTATGCCAATATCAAGCAATAATAAAGTAAAAAAAAAATGCTCAAATATAAAAGAGAAGGGAAGAGATGAACACCAAGATTTATAGAGGTTCGCTTACCCTAAAGATAGATTACGTCCTCTCTCCAACTACTTGTTGGAAATTCATTAACAACAATCTTGGTTAAAGGACAAGAGGAACCTTTTGCAACAATCTTGGTGCAAGGCCAAGAGGAACCTTTACAACAATCTTGATTCAAGGCCAAGAGCAACCTTTACACAATCTTGTTCTAGATTAAGAGGAACCTATCACAATCTTGATTCAAGATCAAGAGGAACCTATCCAACAATCTTGAATTCTAAGGTTAAGAGGAACCTATCATAATCTTACTTAAATGGGTGAAGAGTAACCCATACACTGGAATCAAATTATCCAATCTTTGTCCTACATGGACAGCCCCTAAACTAAGCTTCCTTGAGCTTCAAACCAAGCTTATATAACTTATGACACCCTTGATCAAAATCAACATAAGATAAGGGCTCAAATGCAACACATGAAATATGGAATGTGCAATGCACAATTAAGGCCTGAACCAATCCAATTCGCAAACAAGGATTAACACAATCCAAATCTTCTTTATCCCAGGTGAAGAGCAACCTAAAAAATCTATTTTAAAGGCAAAGAGCGGCCTATAAATCAACCAAAGTCAATCCCCCAATTTTGTAACCAAATACACCTTCAATGGTGTTTCACTAAAGCTCATGCAATAAAACCAATTCTGAAAGTTCTAGAGGCAAACCAAAATTATAACAAGTCTCCTAATAATTTAATAATCATAAACAATTTAATTGAATCAACAAAAACGTGATTAAATTATCATATAATCAGATTAAACACTCAAATATGTAATCTGTCCAACACATGCAGTCTTAAGAGTTCCAACCTATGACCATACGAATTTAATCACTAAAATGATGCAAATTAAATGAAATAAACCTACTACAATATCAATCTATATGTTAACAATAAATCACAGTAGCAAACGCAACTTCAGCACATCAATTGAATGATCAAAATCAAACACAAAGCTAGAATGATCAAACTTGGACAACTTTGAGCAACCTGCAAAGATTAAGCTAAAAAAAAAACAATATACTCACTTAAAAATTCAAACAAAAATACTAAAAATCTCATAAGACCTTAAGCAAATTGAAAACATCAAATTTGAACACCCAAAAACTGATTAAAACTCAAAATCGAAGTCAATAAAGAAGCTGCAGAGAAAACACGTCAGTTTAGATAGTTTTAAGCAGTCTGTGTTCTTTGAGCTCAAACACATGATTTGAGTGCTTAAAATTGAAATAAAAGATCATATGCACTCTTGAGACCTTAAGAAAATCGTACATGATAATTTTGAATCAATAAAAATGGTTTTGCTAGCTCAAAAATGAAGAACACAAAAGTTCAAAAATTTTTTTTTTATTTAAAAGACAGTTTTGGTATATCTGTCTTTGAAAGCTTGAAAAAAATGAAATAATGAATCGAAAGATCAATTGAAAGCTTTCTAAGTTTCTTCTATACCTAAAAAAACTAGAAACATAAAATTTACAGTACAAGAAAGTGATTTAAAACTTCATAATACAAATGAATAAAGGCTATATAGAAAATAAAGAAAGCTTTGAGAGTCTGAGGATTTGATCTTTGTATTGTTGTTTTCAGGGCATCTAAACTTGTTCAAAGTGTTTAGGAATCATTTATATAGAGTTGGGAGAGGTTTGGAGTCAATAGAAGCAAAAACTAGCCGTTTGAAAGGTTAAAAAGTTGTTAAGTTCGAAACAAGAAACTAGCCGTTAGAGTCTGACCCTTCAGTGGCGCCCTCTAGGCTGGCCCTAAGCCGAACAATGCTAGCCATAGGTCTACCTCTGTTCCCTAAAGCTAAGTCCATCATGATTGGTTCTCTATTTTCTACGTGAGGTCTTAACACTACTTGTTCTTCAGGATTCATCTTGACAGGATCAAGTTCAGTGTCAGTATCGCTTGAAGTTCCTATTTCTA
>JAOXYD010121253.1:0-11199 GCA_028565735.1 Pinacopodium congolense | reverse complement strand
AGATACAATTCCCCCAAATTCAAGTAACCAAATACACTTTGAAAAGTGTTTCACTTAATGCACAATTAAACTAAGGGATTTTGCTTTCAATTAATGATATGAATGAATAATAACAATCTTGAAAGCCTAAATAAACTTAGTATCGAAGAATTCAAACAAAAAAACGTGTATGTATTCAAGCAATGTGATCAGAATAGTCTAAACACAAATTCTGGAAAGTTTAAGCACTTAATGAATATTCAACTCAAAACACAAATGCAAGTGCTTAAAAATCAAACTAAAAATACTAGAGCACTCTTTACACCTTAAGTGAAATAGAAACAATAAATTTATGCACCCAGAATTGATTTATGTAATGAAACTCGTGATCAAATGAATAACACTAAAAACTGGACAATTTTTAAGTCTTAACAAACTAATGCACACAAATGATCAAATATTCAACCAAAAACTCAAAAATAAGTATAATATAATTCCTAAGAACTTAAACAAGCATAAAACAATAATCACAAACACAGAACAATGGATTAATCAGGTTAGAATCGAATTCAAACTTGAAACAGAAAAAAAAGGAGCTATCTTGAAGTGTATGAAGTTTCTAGCTCAATGATAGCTTAAAAAGACCTCAAAAATTCGAAACTGAGTTTAAACACAATCTAGAGGCTTTACGCAAACTGAAAACTCAAAAAACACGATTTTAGAAATAGTTTTGATAACATGAAATTGAGATTTATACTAGAATAGTCTCAACAGAGATAGTTTTGATATATGAATGACTTCTAGCTTTAATCTATTGATATAACAATTATAAAATGTAAAAGATAGATCGATTAAGCTCCTAAACACTCAAGCAAGATGTTAAACACAAATTTGCACACTCAGAAACACATTTCGATAGCAAAAGATCGAAAATAAATAAGTGCAGTAAAGATGTGTATAGTTTGAAACTTATGAGGAATTCAGACGTTTTGATCTGTTTTTAGAGTGCCGTTTATGATGAATAGCCCGCCGTTGATGTCCAGAAAACATAAGATATTCTGCACAATTGACTCCAAACAATTCCAAATAAGTTCCTAATGATAATTAAGACTTCAAACACCTTTGAAATCATGTATTGAAGTTATATGAATGAACAAATACCTTAAAGAAATTAAAATACAAGATTTGGCCTATGAATTGAGATAATATGCACTTTTGAAACTTCAAACGCAATGCATAATTAAACTTAAGCCCTTAGGTCAATTGAACAGTAAGTAAAACTTACAAACATATTTAAAACAACCTATCTAAGGTCTTGAAACTTCCAATTCATTTGAATTTCCATTATCTTCAAATTTGACCTTCAAATTCTAAGCTTTCCATAATGGATTCTTCTTGAAACATACCTATCTTTAAGATTAACATCATAACTCAAACCATTAGTAATCAAACATGTTTTTTTTATCATCAAAACCAAAATTGGAACCTCCCTTAGTTCAACAACATGTGACATCCAAATTAATTTCATGATGGATTCTTAAACTCATATGATTAGATGAGGATTATGTCATTTTAAAGATAAAAAAGATCAAACTTAGAAAGGTCTCGAAACTTTATCACAATGCTAAAAATACGTTTAAATTAAGCCCACTAAAAGCTTTACCAAACTTATATAAACCATTAAATATATGTCAACTTTTTATCGGCATCAAAACTCGGTCTTTAATGGGTCTCCAAGCCGTTTATATGAGAACAAGTCATAATAATGACAAGAGTGAAATAAAATCAAATAGCCTTCGGGTAAGACCAAGACTAGAAGATTGAATTAAAGGATTCGGGAGACCACATGTTGTTTATAGCCTTTTCTATTAACTTGATTTTTTAACATGTATCTTATTTAGAGATTAGTTAAAAATGAAATATATTTTTACATTATAACATGCTCTATCAGAATCTCTTGTCTCTCATTTCTTTCGGGCACTTCAAGTAGTTTTAAATTTCTAACATTTTAAGATATTTTTAAGCAAACTATATGCCTATGAAAACTGTGTAAAAGGTTGGACAAAGCTCCAACATTATCTTCATCCTTGATTCCACTATTACAGTAAATCATAAAAAGACGTATGCAAGAGATTTATATTACAATCATATCCATATTGACCTCTTCAATAACATTAATGCCGACTGTTAGTCTTAAATGACACCTAAAAGGAAGGGGGGATGAATTAGATATTTTGAAAATTCCTAAGTTTAAACATAAACTGATTTTTGTGATGCATAAAATATCTAACTACAATGTAACCTAGATTATAAATATGATAATGTTAAATGATCACAATATAAATTTGTTAGTCACTAAGTTGCCTACTAACTTGCTTTACGCTAATACCGCAAGTGCACGGGTCATAACTTGTGGTATAAGCGGATATCATCCCACAAGGATTATATTTAGTCACCACTCAATTTAGCTCAAACTTTGTTTAAGGAACAAATCCGAGCAATAAAATTGAATTGAAGCAACAAACTGGAACTTGGAAAAATTAAGATTAAAGAATAAGAATTATTGCTATCCCTATTTGATTCCCTCTTGTTTGATTAATTTAATTTCTATTTGGCCCAATACTTCTTAATGTTTTAGTTATCATCTCTCAAGGTGCAACTAAATTTCTCTAGTCAAATAAATTATGATTAACTTTGTAATATCTCAATCTACAAAGTCTTTCTTAAGAAATCCAACTAGTTGTGATGCAATTTTATAAACAGGATATTAATCTATTGAGATCTCTCTTTAATAAACCAATAAACTTGTCATCGATAGGTCTATTAAACACCAACTCTTGTTGCAAATTTAACACAAGTTACTCGACTCACTCTCTCCATTTATTGCAACATTTAAGCTCAAAAGATGACACAAATATTCATTGCGTTGAATCAACTAACAAAAGTTCACAAATAATTTAAACAACAAATCCTAAAACAAATTTAGCTACTCATAGCATAAACAAGTTCAACAATATCCATGATTTCCGTAAAACAAAACATAATGAGAAGAATATAAATAAATAAATACAACACTATGTTGCCTTCCTTTCTTCTTTGTAGTGGAAAATCTAGAATATGAATAACTTGTGAAACTTTCTGACGATTGATCTTGATTTTTCCTCCTATTGAACCTATAAAACTGCTTCTTTTCGTTAAGGCTAAGTTTCAAAGTGTTTTTTACCCCTCTCTTCTCTAGGTTTTCGTACCCTTTTATATGTCCTTGAAGTGCCATCTATTCATTTTATATTAGCCATGTATGTGGCTTGAAACCACGTACATTGCCAAAATCTTACTAAAATCGTAGAACTTGATGCTAAGAATGCACCCCCACACCCATGGCCTTAATGCCACAGGTGTGGGCGTTCTTTTCCATGCTAATTAGCACTTTTAAGGCCACATGCATGGGGGTTCTTATAGAGGCTCCATCCAGGCACTTGACAGCTTTTCCAGCTTTTGACACTCTTCATTCTTTTGGCTATAACTTCTTCTTTAGACCTCTAATTTACTTGAAATTTGAACTTTAATCTCTTCACATGTGACTTTCACTCCTTATAAAAGTTTATGGCCATATGAGCTCTACAAGTATGCCTAATGGCTCATCACTGTCACTTGAACTGCATCCAATGCTAAATTGTTGCTACCTGCACATCTAACCACCAAATTGCATCAATCCATTCCTTAATAAGCTCAAAATTTTCCCTCAAACATTAAACAATATAAAGAAACAATTAAACACCTAAAAGATAATGAAAAAGATGCTGAAAATCAAACTAACTAAGGTTAAAACACACAAACAATATTTAACACACCAAAAAATAACCTAGAAATATAATCCAAAAACTACACTTAAATCTTTGGGGTTGTTTAGTATTACTGTTGGTTGTGATTTTTAGTTATAATTTTTATATATTTGTATTGATGTTTATGTTTTGTCCTCGATTTATGTGCCGTATTAGTGTATTGTCTTTTTTTATTTCTGTTTTAAACAAAACAAAAAACTAAAACACAAAACCAAAGCCATACCAAGAAAGCCCTTTGCTTGCCCTCAAGCAAAATCAAACACAACCATTACATCCTATTAGTTTGTTTTCAAAGAAATTAAGTGGATGCAATCTTTCAAACTTTGGCCAACTCAAATGTCAAGTTACTACACACATCATAACTAGTTTTCCTAAGTGCACTTAAACAAAGTCAATATGATACTATCGATCAAAGATAAAAATGAAATCAAAAATATATTTTTCCTCATGATATTCACTCATTTCACTTAAGTGTTTAAAGGTTAATGTTTTGCTCAAGACTCCCTATAGGAAATCACACTATCATAGGCTTACAAATTCACTAATTCTCTTATATACGAATTACATGCTAAAATAAATAAAAAGGAATTTTGATGAAGGTTGTAATGGGGATAGGGCTAAGGTGAACCAAAAAGGGTTTGAGGGGTTCTTCACACATGTACAAAGGGACAACACAACGTACTTATGAGAAATGCATGTAAATAACTAACTACTCAATACTTGTTGTTGCTGTTTGATTCTTTTCTTTTCTTTCTTTTCTCTTTTATTTCTTTTTTATATGATTTTATTATTATTTTGGTAAAATAATAAGGAAACAATGAGCAATAGGAGAAACTAAATGCAATGCGCTCTATGAGTAAAAGTATTGCTCAAATCATCTAAAAAAATATAGCCAAAAATCTCAAACTAATGCTCATTTAACACTTTATTAAAATTGTGAGTAGGTAAGGGCAATGGGGTTTTCAAGTTTTAAAATAGGGTGTTCACTTCAAGAAATAAAAGGGTTAAAGGGTCAAAGGAGTTTGCAAGGGATAATGAAATGGGTGGGTCATTTAAGTCAAGTGTTGAAAGAAAGAAGGCCTTAATCATTTTCATCTAGCATGCATCTAGTAGATTCAAATTGGTTTAGAGTAAGTTCTGAAGGTAATCACCTAGGGAAGTATCACATACATAAAGAAATGAAATGACTTTAGAATAGAGTCATATAGGTTTAATTCCTCATATAGATTCAAATGAAAATCCATCATGCTTTTACACATTACCTAATCACTCAAGTATCAATTTCTAACTAAATTTATGCAACCAACTACTTTAATCATTCAGTATGATTCACTTTTTATTCAAGAGACCTAATTTGAATTCACGCACTTTCTTATTCTCATACCAACTACACTGATAGAAGTTTATGGTAAAACATTCATCACAAAGATTCAAGTGCAAATAAATTAACACACCTAATATTATAACCTAACATGCATCTCATATGACATGTAAAATGCAAAGAAAATAAAATGATTAATGCTACCTCTCCACACTTGAACAATACATTGTCCTTAATATGGAAAGGAGAACACCAAAAACCAACAAATAACACATTGAATTATGAAAACAAAAACAAGAACAGGAACAAAAGATATTAAGGGTAAGAAGGGCTTATAGTGGTGGGTGTGATGGAGGCGGTGTGTTCCTTTCTTGATTCTATGGCAAATAAAATCTTCTTCCTTCTTTGGTTCTCCATCAATTATCCAACAATCATCAAGTCACCTAAACATCAAGAAATTAAAGGGATAAGAAAGCTAAAAATCAATCAAAATCAAAACCAAATCAAGCACACAAAACTTAAACAAAGACAAGCAAACCAAAAACAAACATGCTAAGTTAAGGTCATTAGCTTGACCATTAACAATTCAATCTTTCAATAGAAATAAAAGGAAAGAAGCCATTTGAAGGAAAGTCTCCAAGATATAACTTATTGTAATGCTCAATAGCCTTGAACATTTGTTATTTGGAGTCTTTCCTTCCTAGCTCCTTAAGCTTGTAAACTTGAACAAATTCAGATGGTTCTCTCAACTTAGTCTTGAGTTTACAATACAACTTCAACCTTGCTCTAAACCTCCTATTTCTTGTCTTAAATACCCTTTTCTCTTGATTCAAAGTTAGTTAACTAGAAATAACCATGGGTAATCTATTTCCCTCACTCAAAGAAGCATACCTAAGGTGAAAAAGAAAGCATTGTAACTTGAGTATTGATGGTGTCACTAAAGAGAATATAGTAGGGGCATTTGTTTTTCCTAAAGGTTCTTGCTTCAACCTCTCACCCAACTCATCCTTCTTCCTAACTTCTTCATTATCATTAAGATCAACCCTATCCTCATGCTTCACCTATTGCTTCTTTCTACACTTATTAACTACCTCAATCTTCATGCAAACACTTCTTTTTTTCTACTTCCTTAATAGCTTACCTATGTTAAATGCTACTCGCTTCTCACCAATGTGAAGGACTAATTTCCACCATTCACATTAATTAATACCCTTCTGGTGTTCAAGAAAGACCTACCAAGGATCAAAGGATAGCTCATATCCTTTTCAAAGTCTAGTACCACAAAATCAACTAGGAATGAAGAATTTATCCATCTTCATGGGCACATCTTTCACTAATTCAAATGGCTTCCTTATTGTTTGATCCACCAATTAGATGAATATGGAAGTCCACTTCACCTCACCTAGCTCTAATTTCTTGAAAACAAATAAAGGTATCAATTTAACACTTTTTCTTATATTACACAAACATGCAGAAAATTCCAAGTTACCAATAATTCAAGGTATAGTGAAACTCTTTAAATCTTATAGCTTTGATGGCTTGTGGCTAGTGCTGATTGAGTTACAACTTCCCATCAATGTCACCATTTTATTGTCTTTCATTATATGTTTTTTAGTGAGGATATCCAGTAAAAAATTAGCGTACTTAGACATATTGTGTAACTTTTTGACAAATAATAATTTCTATCATTTTTCAAGGAACTTAGAAGCTTGTGCATCTATCTGATTCTACCCAAGTCTTTATGGATAGGGGATTCTTAGCTTGTATGATAGTGGTGGAACATAGGGCTTTTCCTCGTCCTCCTCTTCTTCTTTTTCTTTATTTTAGCTTTCTCTTGTGGCACTCTTAATCTTCGCCATTGACTTTTCTAATCTCGTTTAATAATAACTTTGATGGCCTTCATCTACTCTTTTGGATTCACCTCTTTGTTACTTAGAAGGCTCCCTAAACTTCTAGATGATAAAGCATTGGCCAGGTACCCCACTTAAACCTTAAGTTATGGATGGAAGATGCATGGTTCTTCACTGTTTGGTCAAATTTTGCCTCCATCCTCTTTTTATTTTCCTCCTGGCTTGTGAACATCTTCTTTTGGTTGTTTTCTTGACTTTTAAACTTGGAACCCAAGACATCCATCAATTTTTCTATCTTGTTCTCCAATGATCCAAGTCTGTCTTAATGGAAATCTAGTGGGCTTTGCAATCTTGCATTTTCACCTACATTGTTAGTGTTCTAAGAGAAATTTGGGTGGTTCTACCACCTGAAATTATAAGTATTGGAGCAAGGATTGTTGCCTTTTTATTGTTATTAGCCCAAGTAATTGACTTGCTCAGTGACACTAGTTTCCAATGAGAAACAATCAGCTGTATCATGGCTATCCTGTCTACACAACTCACACTAAAATTGCATAGCCTTCACTAAAGATGAAGAGACTCCTTGAATGTTGCCCAATTGCTTGGTGAGTGTTGAAATCTATACTTAGAGATATTTCATTGAGTCAATTGGAATTATACCTTTCTACTCCTTCGAACCTTATCTACTCCTCTCATTAGACCACAAGCAACTATTGTTCACCATTTCTTCTAAGAGGTCATGAGCTATATCAATTGTTTTTCTCATCAAAGACCCTCCTGCAACTGCATTTATGGTTCCTTTTATGCATTGAGTCACTTCATTGTAAAAGGTTTGCCAGTGAAACTCCTTTGGAAGGTTGTGGTGTGGACAGCTCCTCCGTAGCTCTTTGAATTGCTCCCAAGCTTAATACAGTGACTCTCCATCATTTTGATGAAAATTTTTGATCTCCTTGATGTTCATTGTAGTCTTGGTTAGAGGCAAATACTTGGCAAGGAAAGCTTGGGCCAGTTGCTCTTATATAGTAATATGCTTCAGGTTAAGATAGTTCAATCATGCCTTAACTCGATCTTTTAATGTGAAAGGGAACAACCTCAAGCTCACTGCATCATTCGACATCCCATTAAATTGAAAAGTTTCACAAATCTTAAGGAAATTCGCAAGATAAGCATTAAGGTCTTCATTTTCTAACTCGTAAAACTAAGGGCTTGTTTGGTATGGATTTGGTTTTGTGTTTTAGTTTTTTGTTTTGTTAAATACAGAAATCGAAAAAGACAATACACTAATATAGCTCAGAAATCGAGGACAAAACACAAAAACCAATACAAATATATAAAAACTACAACTAAAAACCACAACAAACTATAATACCAAATGACCCTTAAACATTGTATTTAAGTATATTGACGAGGACTGATTTAATCTCAAAGTTTTTCACTTGTACCTGAGGTCTTGTGATTCCTTGTTAATTTGCATTAAATCTGAGCCTCATGAAGTCCATGAGTGTCCTTTGACCTCCTCCTTGTTCACCTTATTTGGCTATATTTGTTTGAATCCTTTTTTGGCGCTTAACTTTTCTTAACTCTCTTTCGTGTTTTGTGATATTCGAAAACCCACTTCACTTAGCTCGATGGACCTTCTAATGCTCCTCATGTTCATGCATCTGGAAATACATAAGGAAAAGTGTCAAAAATTCTTATATAAAAATCACCTAAGATAGCCAAGATGCTAAAATATCAATCCCCTGTAATGACGTTAAAAACTTTCTATTCGCTAAGCTACCTAATAACTTGCTTCATACTAACACTGCAAGTGCACGAAAGTGGTTATCATCTTACAAGGGTTGTATTTAGTCACCACTCAATTCAGGTTAAACTTTGTTTAAGCAACAAATCCAAGCAATAAAATTGAAGAAATAATTAAAACAGAAAAATTAACTATGAACTAATATCGAAGCACCAAACTAGAACTTGGAAAAATCAAGATTAAAGAATATAAATTGTTTTTATCCCTATTTGTTTCCCTTTTTTTTATTAAATCAATTTCAATTTCACCCAATACTTCCTAATGTTTTTAGTTATCCTCTATCAAGGTGAAACTAAATTTTCCTAGTCAAACAAATTAAGAGGATTAATCTTACAATCTCTCAATCTATAAAATCTCTCCTAAGAAATCCAACTAGTTGTGAAGCAATAATATAGGTAGCATATTAATCTATTGAGATCTCTCTCTAATAAACCAATAAACTTATCATCTATAGGTCTATTAAACCCCAACTCTCGTTGCACATTTAACATAAGTTACCTAGCTCAATCTTTCCATTTATTGCAAGGTTTAAACTCAATAGATAACATAAATATTTAATGCATTAAATCAATAAACAAAAGTTTACAACTAGTTCAAACAGAAAATCCAAAAAAAAATTTAGCCACTCATAGTATAAATAAGTTCATAAATATCCATGATTTCCATAAAAAATTCATGAGAAGAATAAAAATAAATAAACACAACATTATGCTATCTTCTCTTCTTCTCTGCAGTGGAAAATCTGGAATATGAGCAACTTGTGAAGCTTTCTGATGATTGATCTGGATTTTTCCTCCTTTTAAACTTGTAAAACCTGTTTCTTTTTGTGGAGGCCAAGTTTCAAAGTGTTTTTCATCCCCATCTTCTCTAGGTTTTCATACCCTTTTATATGTCCTTGAAGTCCCATCTATCCATTTTATGTTGGATACGTGCATGGCTTAAATTCGTGTGCATGGCCAAAATCTTATTGACATCATAAAATTTGGAACTGAGAATGCACCCCCATACTTGTGGCCTTAGTCACAAATGTGGTGTTAGGGAATGGAATGCCACGCTTGTGGCATTAGTGCCATAGGCATGGGGGTTCTTTTCCATGCTGATTAGCACTTTTAAACACTCCCATGCACACGTGGGGGTTCTTGTAGAGGCGTCATCTAGGGTTTTGATAGCTTTTCTAACTTTTGACACTCTTCGGTCTTTTGGTTATAACTTTTTCTCTGGACCTCTGATTGACTTGAAATTTGAACTACAATCTCTTCACATGTGGCTTTCACTCCTCAGAAAATTGTATGGCCATATGAGCTTTATAATTATGATTAATGGCTTATCTATATCACATAAATCGCATCCAATGTTGAATTTCTGCTACCTGCATATCCAACCACCAAATTACATTAATCCATTCCTCAATTAAACTCAAAATTTGCCCTCAAATACTAAAAAATACAAAGAAGCAATTAAATACTTAAAAGATAATTAAAAAGATCCAGAATATCAGACTAACTAGGGTTAACACTCACAATAACACTTAAAACACCAAAAAAAAACCTAAAAACGTAATTAAAAAACAATTTATCAAAATCTAAGATAAGTATATGAGTAAATATGATAAAGAGATATAGATGAGAGGATTGACAATCCAATTTTTAGGGTAGTTCAGTAAAAACTCTTTATCTATGTCCACTCTTTAAGTTTCACTTGAATGTTTTATTAAAATCAATCTTCTTTAAGGAAAAGAGAAATCCATACAATCTTCTTTAGATGAGTGCAAAACAATCCTAAACAATCTTCTTTAATGAGTGAAGAGGAATCTTGCAATCATCCTTAAATAAGTAAAGAATAACCTTTAATATTTTTACTTTAAGGTAAAGAGTAACCTTTGACAATGAACTTAATCTTAATAATCAAACCCCAAACTCAAGTGTACACAACCTGAATATCTTACTTGATCAAACAAATACTTAAGGACTAAAAAACTTAAATGAATGCAATAAATGAGCTATTAAAACTTCACATTTTCTCTTAAGCTCATTTAAGTTAACAAAACCCCAAAAGCTCTAAAAAAAACTTCTTTAACATACTAAAAAACATGTATTTATATAAAAAATGAGCTTCTGACCCAATTTAGCCATTAATCTAACTTAAAAATCTATTAATCCCAAGAAACTAGCCATTATAATTCTACAAATACATGCACTTATCAACCAATTAGGCATATTGATTGACCCATCTTTCTAATTTTAGTATACATTAGTTGACCACTTCAGCTCAATAATCGACCAATGAATCACAATGATAGGCTTGGAATTTATCATCTTTTCATTTAAATTTTATGTCAAATTAATGTTTAATTGCTCCAACTTGATGTTAAAGTGTCTAAATATCATTTACATTCATGTATAT
>JAOXYD010121242.1:0-11200 GCA_028565735.1 Pinacopodium congolense | reverse complement strand
CTGCACATAAGTGTTCTCTTTTAAGTTTTCTTTTGTACATATGCAGACATATATAAGGGCACAGAACCTCAGGGCCACTAAGCATTCGACTAGAACTTTCCCTGTAAGCTAAGAAACATGTTTTCAAAGCTTCAAATAGAGGAAATCAAGATTACTCACCAAAAGCTTTAAGAGTTCACCAGTTTTCTAGTTTGGGAAGTGAAGGTAAAATAACGTGATATTTCATTGTTCTCATTGTCTTTCTCATATGGTCCTTTTTTATGGAGAACATGGTTGTTTGAAAATATTTATTTCACGAGTGCCTAAACATAGTATAGAAATTTCTCTTTAAACTATTTGTGAAACCCTTATTTATTGATTCAATAAAATAAATGTTTGTGTTATACCTTCTAATCATCGAGAGAGTGAGCTTGGTGATCTCTGCTGAGTGTACAATAAATTGAGAGAATTAGTTTAGTAATCAGTGTTGAGTTTAGAATAGGAGTTGGAATTTATTAGACCTCTATATATCAAATTTATTAATTAATTTGATAGAGATCTCAATTGGTTAATAGATTGCCTATATGATTTGTAAGACCCCAAATCTCATTATGTTGTCATATTTCCTAAGTATGACTATATGTTGATGATTCAAGTAACTAAATGGTTTCGGATGACCTACTAAGGAGTTTCGATGGAATCTCAGCGTCCAAATTAATAAAATAAGTTTCGTAAAATATTTTTCCATAATTGGGTTTCGTTAGCCCAACCCCAGTGTCATCGAACTATCCCAATAGCTTGTATATATGTATAAGTACATGTATAATCACAAAATACAAGTCAAGACATATTTAAGATAATGGAAATAAGGCTTAGCTTCACGGAGACTTTTTCAGCGTGATTAAGATAATCGATTAGAGGGTTTTCATGGAGTGCCGGGTAGGTTGTCTAGTTCGATAGGATGGGGTCCTGTCAGGATTTCTTCACATTTAGTAGAATTTCTAGTAAAAGCTTTATAGATTGAGAGATTACAAGGTTAATCATATGTTATTTGGTTAGGGAAATGTAGTTACATGTTGAGAAAGGGTGACTAAAATATTAGGAAATCTTGAGCTAAATATAAATTGAATTAGTTAAACAAGAGGGAAAAAATAGGGATAAGAGTAATTCCTACTCTTTAACTTGATTTAAAGTGTTCCAGCACATTAATCTTCAATTTGATAACCTGTCTTAGTTTATTATAAGTTTTCTTACTTAAATTTATGCAATAGACTAATTTTAACTTTAATTGAGTGGTGACTAAATCCAATCCTTATGGGATGATATCCACTTATACTATAAGTTACGACCCGTACATTTGTAGTATTAGCATGAAAGGAGTTAGCAATTAACAATTAAAAGAGTGTTATGCAGGAAATTTTGAATTCAAGACTAAACATTAAGAATCACTCTTAACCCTATTTGTTTCCCTCTTATCTTGTAGATTGAATTATGTTTAGGCCAAGATATCCTAATGTTTTAGTCACCCTTTCTAAAGACGCAACTAAGTTTTCCTAGAGAAATTAATTAGGACTCTTAATCTATAAAACACATCCTAAATATCCAACTAGTTATAAAGTAATCCTATAGGCAATCAATTAATTAATCAAGATCTATCTTTATTCAATTAATCAACCTCATAATTGCAAGTCTATTGGGTGCTAACTCTCATTGTACGATCTGACATAAGTTAGAAAGCATAATCTCTCAATTTATTACAATGTGTAAACACACCAATTATCATAAATATTCATTCATTAAATCATCAAGACGAGATCAACAAAATAGTTTAAAAAATCAACATCTACAATATAGTTCAACCACTCATGATATTAACCAATCTCCCAAATAACATAATATCCAGACAAAAAGATAGTAAAAGAGAAGAAGAAATTAAAACTAGTGAAGGCGTCACTCTTCTCTCCACTTCCTTATAGTGGAAAATTTGTAGGATGAGATGTTTTTGGTAGTGAAAACTCCTAATGATTAAATGATAGCTCATAGGATTTTGTCCCCTTAAAAATTCCAAAACACTTAAAATGGCACATGTCAAGTGCCTACCTAGTAGGTATCAGGATGTCCTAGGGCACAATCATAGCCTCCCTACTCTCCATTCTTCTCTTCTCCTTCTCTTCATCTATTCCTTGTTTCCATTTCAATTGAAAACACTTTAAGAATTCACACTAGTAAGATCTAATTAATGCCCTAAATCATGATTAAGAACTCACAACATATAAACATAAGCAACATCATTAAATGAACAACAAAATAAGTCTTAAATACATCCATTATAGCTTAAACATGCAAAAGCACACACTAAAAACTTGGGTAACCTATCCTAAAGCACAACTATCAAAACTGCATGGAAATTGGTTACAACCTTCCTTATGGCCTCGATTATGTCTATAACCATCCTTAATGTATATTTAAGGCCCCAAATTTAAGAATAAATGAGTTTATGCATATATAATCTCTATAAAAAACTTTATAAGATATAAAAAAATACTAAGCCTTAAATGTAAGTTTAAGTGATTAAGCCAACCTACAAGTCTATTTTAAAATATAAATGGATAATAAAAACAAAATTAACTCTAACAAAGAAAATAAAAAAAATGAAAAGAATAATGGATTGCCTCCTTTAATGCATTAGTTTTGAATTATTACCTCAACAACCTCAACAACCTCAATGAAGATTAATCAAAATTGGGATCATAGATATTGTAGATATCCATATTGTACTTGTTGAAGTCACCACCCTAATAGAGCTTTAGTTGGTATCCATTAACCTTAAACATGCCCTTTTTACAATGTTTAACGTCTACAACATGGTCTCCTAGTTTAAACCCCTTAGTAAGTTTGATGTACTTATAATACCACTTATTCACATTTTGATTATAAATACTACATTTTTCATGCCACTCTTCAATCTTTCTGTTATTAGAAAAGAGATCCTTTAAAAACATGGCGTGTTTTTGGATTCTTTAAAGAATTTCAAGAAAAGATGTTAACATATAATATTTTGAAAAGCTTTAAATACTTGCAAAATCTTTCTTCTTATTGATCTTTTTAAAGTCTTCCTGGGTCTGGAATTGCTTTTAAATATTGCCTCATAAATTTCTTCTTTCGCTCCTCCTCCTTCTTGTACTTCTTATATTCATCATTTTGCTATATTTCAATAGTTTTTTTTCCGTATTTTCTTTCTTTTCTTCACCATTTTGTAACTCCCTTCCATTCCTCAAAATAATTTCTTTTACTTGCTCCCATAGATTTAGCTTAATGATGCTAGGTAAGGTACGTTGCTCTCATTTTGAAATAATCTTAAAAAGCTATACAATCTAATTTCCTAGGCCATAGATGGATGCCTCTCTTTAGTACTTTTAAAATAAACCTCCGATGTAATAATAAATTTTTTGAAAATTTCCTCAATGCTATGATTACTTTATTGCTACTATTATAGTATTTATTGCTAAAATCTAAGTGGAAGTCCTTACGTTTGCTAACTTTGATTATTCTATAAAAGGTTATGGTGATTTCTCTATCTTAGATTGTAAGGGTTATTAAAGGATTTTTTTTGTGGCTAGTTTCCTAAAAAATCAACGTGCTCAGTTAATTGTCCCATATTAGTTGGTGTAAGTAATTCATCATTGAGAAGCCCACCCCTATAAAAATCACAACTAATAACTTGTTTTGGTTGATCTACCACAGTCGTGCTGTTAATCTTTTAAGTAAAATTTGTAAGCCTTAAAAGCACTCAAGAGGGGTTGGATTGAGTCTTAAAAAATTAATCTTACCACCCAAGTCAATTCAATTTAATGAGATATGTATAAGTGAATGCCAAATTGATAAAAACACAACAGGTAATAATTAAAGCGAGAATAGAAGAGAGAAACACAAGGTTTGTTAAAGAAGTTCACCTACCATAAAGAAAGGCTACATCTCCTCTCCAACTATTTGTTGGATATTACACTTTACTAATAACTTAAATAAAAACAAATACAATATTCTTCTAGGGTGAAGAGTAACCTTTACAAGACAAATCTTTTACTAGGAAAAGAGGAGCCTTCGCAACAGCCAATCTTCTTGTTTAAGATAAAGAGAAATCTTATGACCAATCTTTATATGGAAAAGAGGAGCCTTGACCCACTTAACCAAACTAATAATGCAAATAACCCCTTTTTAAGTAATTGTGAACACTTATGGATATGTATCACTTAAAATATAATCAAACTAAGGGCTCCAATGCTTTTATAAAAGATATGAATGATGAATGGCACTAATGAAGGTTTAAATAAATTTAAGATGACAGATTTGATGCACTAAAACAGTGAATGATGGACAAATTGCAATATGAAAAGTCACATAAACCAATGATTTGTAAACAAACAATTTGAATTTAGATGCTCAAATATATGAATGAAAGTTAGTGTAATAAATCTAGACAATTTAAAGTAGTCTTTAAATGTGAACTCTCAATAGAAAATATAAGTGCTTAAAAATCAAACTAAAAAATACCTAGATAATATGAATATCATAAACAAACTAATGACAACAAGTTTACACACCAGAAATAGATTTAGATAATGAAAAGATGAAGTTAGCACATGAATATAAAAAGAAGAAATAGTTTGAAGTGTATTTGAAAAAAATATTTAAAACAACTGAAAAGAACTTTCAAAAATAAAAAAAAATATTAAAAACACTTTATGAAACTTAAGCAAACATAAAATAATTATTTCACAATTTTAGGAACAGATTAAATAATCAAGAACCGCGTTCAGAGTAACAATAGAAAAATCTTCATAGTTTCAATGTATATGAAAAGAACAGACTCAAAACCTATGAAATATTCATCCAACAATCGAAACAAAATATTATACCACCTATAAGAGCCTTACGTAAATAGAAAATGCTGATTTTAGGATTTTTCAAATATATTAAGATGTCCAGAGTTAATATTCAAGACATACTAGAATAAACAGAAATTGTTTTGATGTAAATAAGAGTTCAAGCTCTAACATAATAAAATAATCACCCTAAAAATTGAAAATATGAACACTTAAACTCTTAAGCACTTGTTATAACATAAAAAAACAATATTGCACAAAAAATCATATTAAAGTGGTTGGGGATAAGAGAAAACAAAAACAGTGCAGAATAGAGACAGTTTGGAGAGATGAGGAAGATTGATCTTTCAATTGAGATCAGAGAGTTTGAGAACATGTTTTTAGAGGTTAGGGAGGCTGAAAAGTGTGTTAGGATGGTTTTTCATATTATTGTTATTAACAATATCCATTTAGACAAAAAACACGAATTAATTGTAAGAAAGGAAATAAAAAATTATTTGACAGAGGATTAAGTGCCAGCTGCTAGGAGTTAAACGACAACTTTTAACTCTCTACCAAGCAATGTTTAACTCTTGGATTGCAAAAATATGGCTCAAAACAATTCCAAACAATTCCAAACATTAATCTAGCATAGGGTAGGACTTCAAACAAGTTTTAAGACATAATTTAAGACTTTATAGCAAATCAACATGATTTAATTACTTCAAAATAGTGGATTTGCTATGATATGAAACTTTGTTGAGCTTAATGAGAAACTACATGCAATGCATGATCAAATATCAGTCCCTAGGTTAATTGAACAAGAATTAAAACTTACATTTGTATGAATGACACCCTAACTAAGGTATTGTAACTTCCATATCTCTTGTTCTTCCATTAACTTCAGGCTTTCCACATGGAATAATCTTGAAATAAACCTATCTTTGAATAATGCAAACTCAAATCATTAGTAATAATTATGTTTTTTATCATCAAAACTAATATTTGAACCGCCCTTAATTCAAAAAAAGTATTAACTTTTTTCTATAAAGATTTAATTGCATCCATATTATGAACACCATATCATTTTGGGTTTTGACTCAAATGCACCCATCGATAATTATTTATAGTTATTTTTTCAATTATGTTCTGTAGTTACTTAGGATTTTTAAAACTAGCAGTCCCATTTAAAGATGCATCAAACAATTATTTGGATGAAAAACTCAACCTACTATGAAAAGTTTGCATTGACATCCCCAAGCCAAACTTATGGTGTAGACACTTTCTTAACAACTCCTTCCATCTTTCCTAAGCATTATATAAAGTCTCATTCTCCTATAGTCAAAAGGAGATGATATCATTCTTGAGCATAGTTAGTTGTGATAGAGAGAAATACCTTGTCAAAAACTTTTGAATAAGATGATTCCAAGTAAGGAAACATCTGGGATTAGATTTAAAACATTTTTTTTATCTCGGTCCCTTAATGTGGAAGGGAACAACTTCAATTGAATAGCATCTTTTAAAACTACATTAAATTTAAAAGTATCATATATCTCCAAAAAAATGTTTGCAATATGTGCATTTAGATCTTCATTTGTAAGCCATCAAATTGCATAAACTGTTGAAGCACCTTGATCATCAAGGGCTTAATCTTAAAATTGTTGGCCTCCAATTTTTATTTAGTATTACTGGATAAATCGCCATGAGTGATGATTAAGATAAATTCCTTATAATAAGTTGTACTCTCCATCTACCTTATCCTATCATTATGGTTGGAAATTATTTTATGAAAGCTTTTAGTCATTAAATTCTTAGGGTTTTCTACCGTAGATTCCAAAGTAAAATTCTCTTGATTTCTAAGTTTCATGTTAGTAATTCTTCAAAATCTACTTTTGATCATAAATTAAGGTACCCAGTCTTGAAACTCAAAAGACAGAAACAAGATCAAGAAAAGAAGTTATAAAAAAATAAATGTAAAAAAATTAAAGAAAGTGTAAGTAGAATATGGAAATAAAAAGACAACAGAAAGTTGTATAGATGATATTTTATGAAAGAGAGAATTTTTATTGATATCTTTAATGGAGTTACATACAAGGGGATAACTTTAATAGAGGCACATATAAGTGATTATTGCTTAGAAAGATGCATTTTAACCCTAGTCAGATGTTTTTCTGTTGATTGAAGAGCTAAATTAGTGCAACTTCCTTATTAAATACAACTTTATATAAACACTTCTCCCTTATATGATGATACTAAGACTTCAATTCCCTTTATTTAAAATAATAAGTTAGATGATCCAAGAAGAATTTCTTTAACTAATTTGAATTTTTTCTTGGAATAAATTTCAAAGACAAAATTTGTTATATAGATAAATAAAGCATGCCCTTTTATTAATAACTCTTTTCACTACATTTATAAACTTCAATATTGCAAGTTTTGAAATAAAATTTTCTTTCCAAAAATCATGAAGAAAATCTTCTCTTAAGAATACTTTTGACATTAATAAAAAAACATTGAAAATGGAATAAATATAGACAATAAATATTAAATAACTATTTGCAAGTTTTATCTAACTGTAATGAAGTAGCATTTACAAAGTGTGAAACTATTGTACAAAGCAGAGTCTGTAAAAAATCAAGAGTATTAATAATACTTCTTGTAGTAGGGTACATATCTTAATAGTAGAAAATTGACTGTAGATCAAGAGGTCATTGGTTCAATCCTAGTTGGACCCTCTCAACTTATCTTTTGCATTCATCCCTATTCTAGTAAATTCCCTTTTAACAGTCTAAGGTGCTTGATAGGTCTTGGTAAAGTTAAGTCTTAGATGTTTTAAAATTGAATTAGTCTTAACAAAATTTTCATAAATTTCTCTTACCATATTAGACTTAATGAATAGGTAAATTCCCCATATGTAGAACTAGTCATACAACCAGTTTGGAAACTTCATAAGTTTCAGTAGTTATTTGTATCCACAAGCTGAATTTTCTCTTCCTATTTTAATAATATAAGGCACTTTACCATGCTTCTAAAATAGAAGAAGTTATTAAATATGATGATGGAGATGTCGAACAAAGATTTAATTTTAATGGAAAAACTGAAATTAATTTTAAAATATCAAGATTTGATAAGTCTTTGATTTGTTTAAATTAAGAACTAAGCCTGATATTCAAAAATTTCTATTGTCTAATCAGACTGTGAAACTTATAAAATATTTTAATGAAGTTGTTCAACCATATTATAGAGTAGAAATATCTTCTACAACTTCATTAATAGCTTAATCCAGTGGATCCAGAGAAAAACATAAATCCGGTTCACCTCCTTTTTCTAATATGGGTTATGACTAAGACGTCAATATTTTTGGGAAAAATAAATTAATATTATAAAACTTAAGTCTAAAAGAAAAATGATTTATGATAACTTTTACAAATAAGAAACCAAAACTTAAGCTTATTCAAGATAAAATGTACAATAAAAAATATAAAAAATTCAGATTTTTATAAATAATTAGAAGAAGCCCTAACCTTAATAGGAAAAAGTTTTTATAATTTTCAAAAGTTTTTATTTATACAATAGATTCTACTTTTGAAAAATATTTCACTAAGAAAAGCAAATTAGTTAAAGGAATTCGTCCTCCATTATACAACTTATTAGTTAAAATAGAGGAAACTAAAGTGATATCATCACCATATAAGGGAGACGTATCTTTATAAGGCTGTATTATGTAAGGAAATTACACTAATTTACCACTTTAATCAATAGGAAAAACATCTAACTAGGATCCAAGAAGTAATTAGAAAGTCATATCCAATAATTTTGGAAAATAAAATGATTATACTTCCTGTTTCTAATCATAATGCTTTATTTAAACCAACATTTAATTTTCAATTTAATCTTGTGAATTGAAATTTATAATCCACTATTATAGATGATATTATTAGTAGATTAAAATATTTATGCCTAGAACCAAAACAAAATGTCATTCCTTTGTTTAAAATAAAGAATGAAATATAAACCAATAATATCGCAAATGATTCTAATTCTAATTCAGAATTATCAAAAGAGTGATCCTAATAGTGAAAAATTAAATCAAGCACTTATAAAACAAATCCAAATGAAAAATCAAGGCACTATATAAATTGGAAACACATCTTTTAGAAAGACTATGACTACAATTCCTATAAAAATATATTATCCAATAAACCTTCAATTTAAGATAGGCAAAATTATAATGCTACTCAATTTGATGAAACTTCCATAATAGAATGGAATATAGATGCTTTAATATAATTAAAAATTAAAATTGCTCTATAATATATTCTTATGTATGCAAAATCTATTCATATAAAAGAAATTCATAATAGCAAATCGTATGAACTATAATATGTGGATTTTCAGGATATTTTAAAGGTTGATGGGATTTCTATTTAACTCTTAAAGTTGAACAATCACATTTTAGTTGCCATAAAACAAGAGTAAGACCCCATAACAAGAAGTATTACCTAACTGTAAAAATATTTTGCTTTCTACAATAGTTGTAAACTTTATAGATGCTACTTCATTACAATTAGATCAAACTTATAAACAGTTAATTAATGACAAGTGTCCAAATTTGTCTCATTGCTAGTGGTATATATATGTCTTTATGTCAAAACTCTTCTTAACGAATTTTCATCATGAGTTTTAGAAGGAAAAATTTATTTCTAGACTTCGAACATTATTCCCTAAAAGAGTTAACAACATAATTAAATACAATAAAGATGATAAAGTGCCTTATCATACTTGTACATATAGAGAACTAGCCTTAGAAGTGATGGTAGAGGGAATAGACTTTTTTAATGAATTAAAATTTCATAAACAAGTTAAAAAATGTCTGTTAAAATGGCCATAGGTGACTACTATGAACAAATAGGTTATCCACCCATCGTTACTCCCAATCAGAATAAAAGATAAAAATATTGCTTAAAACATTATAAGAGGGGAAAAAAGGTATAAATCTTTTAAAATAAAAGACAACAAGAAGAACAACCTAAAAGGCAAAAGAAAAAATTAGTGTGTTATAATTGTGGAAAGTCAGGGCATTATTCTCATAAATGTCTAATTAAAAGACAAATTGTTGAATTAGGAGTTAGCAAAGATCTTAATAAATCATAAAAAATATTTTCTTAATAGAAACAGACTTAGAATTGTGAAGTAAATTGTAATTAATACAAAGCATTATGTAAAATGAATGGTTTAGTTATATTAACTACTAAAAAAGTATTATATTAGACATAATAGATAAAATAAAAAAATTTCAAAATAAAGGGTTATGTTAGAAAAATGTTTAAAAAATTATACTAATTGTCTGAGACAAAGTTAGCAAAAAGTATGAATAAGCAAAATATAAATAAAACTTATAGTTTAAATGAAGTGTTTGATAGAATAATAAAAGCACATGAAAGAAAGCCTACTATATTTAAACTAAAAGTTCATAATAATATTCTAAAATTGAAAATAAAATATTTGAAGAGTAGAATTATTATACTAGGAACATCAGCCCATATAGAACCATCCTCTTCAAATGTTCCTAAAGATACTGAATCAAGGGAAGAAAATGATAAAAGAAAAGCCTTAATTAACTCCCTAGATTTTAAAGATATGAAGATTATAAATGTTGTGGAAAGATTTATTAATAAAAAATGGCCTACTAATATTGTAGTGTGTAGTGAATAAAAAATAAATTTTTATAGCAATGGAAAGATTTATTAATAAAAGATGGCAAATTTTTACAGTAATAACTCTTACATACTTTCGTGCAGAATTGAACTATATAAATAAAGGACTAGTAACTTTACAATACTTTCAAAAAACAATCTAGATAGTATGTGTATCATGCAATAGTAGACTTATAGTCAACTTTACATTATCTAATGCTACTATTTGTAATAATGGTGCATATTTTATGGTACCATTTTTTAGGTTTCAAGGTTATCTAACAAGGTAATTCTAGGAACTCCATTTTTAGTAATGTTATACTCTATCCTAGGCCTGACTAAAGTTAATAAACTGCCGGTTACAATTACAAAACCACCGGTTACGGTTTATGAAAATCTATAAACCTTAACATAACCGCAAGTATATAGTTTAAGTTACAGTTTGAGAACCGCCGGTTACAGTTTAACCGACAGTTTACTACCAGTTTAACTATAAAATATTGTTTAATTAATTTTAAAATATTATTTCTAAATTTAAAATTTTGAAATTAAAAAATGTCAAATATAATAAGTTGGATATAAAAACATAAAGTTAAATGAATTAAAATATATGACAATCATATATAAATTATAAGGAAAGAATTAAATAAAATAATGGGCTTG
>JAOXYD010121231.1:0-11200 GCA_028565735.1 Pinacopodium congolense | reverse complement strand
AAATTCTTAGATATGTTGGCAATAAATATAGTATGATTAAATAAGTTAAACTCATTTAACTTATTTTTAAATATGTAAATAAAACATTATCTATAGTCAAGATGGACGTCTGACATCATATTTTGACTACCCAAATCTTAAGAATATGAAAGTGGTTTTAATTAACTTGTTCGTATATAGTTTTTTTTCTATATAATTCAACCCTTTTATTATACAATATTTCGATTAGAACATAAAATATGAAATTAATATTTTTTTTCTATTTGAGTACAATCATATTAGTTCTCTAATATTAATAAGTGATTTTTTAATGAAATGTGAAATTTATTTTAAAAATGTTATTTCACCTTAACAAAGAATTTTTAAAATCAATACTAATAACAAATAATAGATTCCCTTTATTCACTTTAGAGTAACAAATTATATATTGATCATTCAATTACCTCTATACAATTTATGTTCTATCCAAAGAGAACTAAGGGATCTTTTGGTATCACTTCTGTTTTTTGTTGTTATTTTGTGTTTCTTTTTCTTATTTTTATATTTATGTTTTTCTTATAAAGACAAACGAAAACATGTTTAGTTGAATTATGAAATAAAAAAGAAAAAAAATGTTTGGTTGAAATTTATAATAAAAATAATTTAATGATAATAACCAAATATAAAATAAATTTAAATTATTGAATCAAAATATTCTTATACACTTTTAAAATATATTATTAGTCAATAGATTGTATTCATTATTCAATGTAAAAAATATGTTTTTAAAATCTATTTTTAAAACACAAAAAAACATCTTTTCTTATTTCTCTGTTTTTGTTTTTGTTTTTTTTATTTTGAAAACAGAATGCAACCAAACACAATTTTTTTCCTCTATTTCTTTGTTTTTGAAAATAAAAATAAAAAAATAAAAAAAAATAAATGACAACAAACAGGTCGTAAATGAGCTATCCTTAATTATGATATATTATAAATATTATTAAAATATACAATGCCTATATAAGATACTTTGATAATATAACGTTAAAAAGATTACTTATATAATCATCATAATGAAAATGTTGTACTCATACAAATAATGTTTTATATAAAATTCTTATATCAAATCTGTTTAAAGAATTTGTTCTTTAACATATACGTTTGATAAAATATCTTCATATTTTATTTGATTACTTCATTCATAAAGAATAAATGTAATGTGTACTAATCTTATTGTTCTATTAATATCAAATTTTAATAGAGTAATTACGAATAATTTAGTAGTAATACATAAATATAATATGAATCTCATAATTATAATCTCATCATAATTTTGTTTGTAAAATATATTATTATATAGACTCCTTCGTATACATTAATTAATTAAATAGGAATTATGTCATTATAATTAATTATTTCATAAATTACAACAAATATATTGGTTGTATGATGTAAATCAATGCCTTCTATATGTATTTATCTTTTAATTTATTGTATTTTATTTTTTAGGTTGAGACAACCAATAAAAAACAAAATGTATTTAAGTGGAAGATTGTACAAATTAATAAAGTTTACTAATTTAATTAAATCTTTTTTTAAGTTCTCTATCTATATCTCTTGATCTTTGATTATTGTTTTATTTAAATTTTCTTGAAATTACAAAACATTGTAGCTTATGAACTCTGATAATTTTTATTATTAACTATGAAAGCAAAAGTATCAATAAAAAATTATGAAAAGATCAAAAATAAAAAAATCATCACACAAATGTGATTCCATTATATGTTCATGGATTATATCTATATTTTTTGGTAGGTGAATCATTAAAAATATATAAAGATATTATAAATTTTATTAGTTAATTATGGTAAATTAGATAATGTGATGGTATTAATGAATAATAGATTTATATAAAATTAGTGTCTTCAGAAAAACTTAGCCAATTATTTGATATCTATATTACTATGAGATCTCATAGGACATAAGTATTAGAATTTCATATCAAAAAGAAGAGAAAAGGGTGAAAAATCTTCATCAATCTATTAGAAAGACTATTAATCAACTTATTAACTAATTGTTTTGATTTAGCTTTCATTGTAAGATTTCAATCTTATTTATAGATTTTTTAGGTTTTGTTCCTAATGGATTTGTGCAAATATTGGTCTAAAGAATTGATTCGTTGAGTATAAAGAATCAAGAACCAAATTCATGAGGTATGTGAATGTGATAAAGAAAAAATAATTTGATAAGTTTAAACTTCAATACAAATCAAGAGAAAAGGACTCACAACTTTAAATATTTTTTCGTTCAAAATTCAGATCTCAAATCTATCTTTATTGGTTAAAAACATTCCATTTATAAAGGATAAATATAATTGATCAAAAAATTCCCATTTATAAAGGATGAATATAAAAAAATTTAGTAAACATTATAATTACAAATATGACAAGGATTCTTATATAAATTAAAACATTAATAGTAGTACTACTTAAATTATAACTTCAATAGTGTGGGAAACTAAATGCTAG
The DNA here is from genome assembly GCA_028565735.1 of Pinacopodium congolense. Taxonomy (NCBI): domain Eukaryota; kingdom Viridiplantae; phylum Streptophyta; class Magnoliopsida; order Malpighiales; family Erythroxylaceae; genus Pinacopodium; species Pinacopodium congolense. The sequence goes on along the minus strand of JAOXYD010121231.1, from coordinate 8,693 downwards.
TTCTACTTTAATTAGAACTCTAGTAAAATACTTCAAATAGGACTCTAATTGAGATATCTTACTTTAAGTTCCTAATGTTTGAAAGTACCATCTTTAGGGTTTTCCCTAATCAAATTATAATTTCCTATTATAAGTCATAATCCAAATAGAAAATTAGGAAACAATTATAAACATATATGAACTAGGCTTTATAATTAAATTAAGTGGAGCTCAATTATAATAAAATGAAGACTATAATAATGGTTAAATATTAAAAATGACATTACCTTAATTTTATAGGCTTTTTCTTTAAACTCTTCTCAAACTCCAATTTTTGAAAGGGAGCGACTATACGGCCCCCTTCTCGTGGCTCCCCTCATGGCTCTCCTACAATATCCCCACAAAATTCATGCAACTTCTATAGATGGATTCCATAAAATACTACAACATAGTTCATACGATAATGTATCACAAAGACTACATGCACACAACCTATCAACGTTTTTGTATGAACTGCATTGTAGTATTATATGGACCCCGTCTATAGAAGTTATATGAATTGTGTAGTGATGTTATAGGGGGTCATGTAGTATTGTCGTTTTTGAAATTAATTTAATAAGCACATATAGTTGATTTCTTTATTGACTAATCACGCTTCCTCAAATATAAACTAAAAGCACTACAAATGGCGTTAAAATAAAAGATTTTATTAGTACAATGTTGAAATGAGACAATAAAGAATAGTGTTGATAATAAGGTCTTGAGTGATGAGGAGTCCTAATATACTTTTAATCCAATTCCACATTAAAAGAGGAAGGGAAGATTATATATTGAACCTTAATGAGAACATCATCCATTTAAAGAGAGTTAATTATAAAATCCTACATAATACATAAGTAATGAATATCACAATCTTATATCAAAAAGAAAAGGGAAATAAAAGTTCTCATAGATCTATAAAAAAAGATTACTGATTAACATCTTAAGTAGTTATTTTTTAGTTGCATTGTAAATTTTATGTAAAAGATGGGTATCACAATTATGTATAGAAAAAAAGAAATCAAGTGAAAGCCCTTGTTAATTTATAAAAAGACTACTAAGTGATTTCTTAGGTGTTGTTTGGTATCAATATGGTTTTAGGTTTTTATTTTTTATTTTTTTAAATACAGAAACCGAAAAAAGTATAAAATTGAAAAAACAAAACATTAATATAGTACAAAAACCGAAAAAATAGCACAAAAATGTAAAACAACATAAAAAATCAATACAAAAATACAAAAGCTACAACTAAAAATCACAACCAATAATAATAACAAACGAATCCTTAATTATTAACTATTTTCCAACATGTGATTATGTTAAATTCAATTGGGAGTTGGAGTGTGGAGTTAATACGTTATTCTTATAATGGCTAAATAGTTTCAAACGACAATTTACCCTAATAAAATAGTTTATTGCATTTGGCCTTTCCTAAGAGTCAAATGTTTTATATGAATAGCAATGTAGTGTCATGTTATTCACTTATTCCCCGTTATTGACTTTGAATATGAGGTCACTTGGACCATACTCTGCAGATAAAAGAATAGGCAATTCATATAATAGCATAATATTGCTTGCCAATTTGTGTTTTGGATTGTCATCTAGTTTTGTAGCTCAAAAACACTACATGCAACTCATAAAACTCGGTATCTAATTGTCAAAACAATTTTCCTACAAACATGAGTTCCATTTAGATTGAGTTTTTAGTTTGATGTCTACGAAGTGAATCAATATTTTATATTTTATAGGTCAAACCCTTTTTTTTTTTTGGAATAAGACACTTAAAAAGTAAGTTCACAAATATTAGGACTATATTTGGTTTATATAAAATTCTTATCAAGTTTTCTTAATGTCTTATATGGGTTAAATAGAATTATGAGAACATGAAATAATTTACAGTTCTATATGACATACTTACCAATATCCTATTAATTAACTAGTTTTATATGATGACATGAAAAAATTTACAATATCAAAACATATAATTACTAATCTTCTATTAATTATCTCTTTCTGGCAAAAAAGTTTAAAGAAGGTTTTTAATGAAATTTTTAAAGAGTATAAAAATGAAATATCCAACATTAAAAGAAGAAAATATTTTGGTTGATAAAGGTTTCTCTTAACATCAAGATGATATTTAAATTTGGACTTTAACAAGGACATTAAAAATTTAAAGTGGAAGATTGGCAAAATAAAATGGTATATACGGGGATAGGACATAACTAATAGTAATTAATCAACTACTGTTTACCTATAAAAATCTTGATTTTTATTTTAATTACTGAAAGTCTTTTATTTTTCACATATACTTTTCTTGCTTTATCTTATTGTTATTCATCTTAATATTAGAAAAGTTAAGACTATGTACCTTTTATTCTTCTAACTAGTAAAATAAGTTCAACTCTATTATCTAACTCTAAATAAAAGATACAAACATCTCCTATAATTTTATATTTATAATTACTAAAGTATTTTATAGCATTAAAAAATTTTAAAAGAACCTTTTATTAAGTGTTTATTAAGATATTTTACATAAATTATCATATGATTGATTGTCACACACGTAATAGTATTCAACTAAATATCCAAACTAATCAACATCATAACCCAAATTGATCTTAACTCAACCACCCACTATTACAAAAAGATGTGTCAATCAAAATACTTTCCTGGACATTTTCAATTATATGTGACGTATGGGTTAAGGTTGAGTTTTTTTTTTTTTATTAGATAGTCGAGGTAGAACACCTATATGCACACTATTATATGCGTTGAAATCAATCATGTAGAGATATTTATTAAAATAACTTGACAAAATTTTTAATAAAAATTTTTCAGATTTTATAATAGCTCAGCATTTTTAGATTTTTTTAAAAATCGACATTTTTATATAATTTAGAATAATATCAATTTCATTTTAAATTAGTTATTGATTATACATTTCTACTTATTTGATAATAAAGTTAATCATATGTGTTTTACTTTGCTTTTTGAAAATTTTGATATTTACTTGAGTTTTTTATATAAATTTTATATCTTTTCATTTCTTTATATAGTTATTTTTTTTATATTCGTTGTTTTACTAATACAATTTTAAATTTAAATGGTGGAATCAAACGAATATATCTTTTTTTTCATAGATATTGATCACTTATTTAATGAAATTCAACCTTTTATTGTTACATTTTGAATTTTTACAGTCTGAAGATACTGTCCACATACTTTATAAAGATTTATAAATGTTGTGATTAAATAGTTACTTTATTTTCATTAAATTGTTTTAAAATTTTAAAATAAACAAATTTTTGGATTATATGTCAATTTAGATTTTTAAATAAATTGACATTAGGTCTAAAAATGAAATTTATCTTTTGATTTAGACTAATTTAACATTCTTAATGGTTGAATATTGATTAAATTCGACCACTTCAGTCCATACATACATGTTTTTATTGTATCTAATCATGGTATTATAATCAAATGAACTTAACTAGTTTTTTCATTAAATTTATAAGTCCAAATTCTATTGAAAGAAAAAGAATGAATGGAATTCCTATTGATTTCAATATGAATTAATTATAGAGCATCTATCCTTGTTCAAAGTTTAATATTTTAACTATACTTTAAATTTTACCAAACAATTTTAATAAAGATTCATCGAGTCAAGAACAATAGCACCATGTCTCAAACCAGGTAAACCTCAATATTTAAAGAGCTTAAAAATGTCATAATAAAATTTTATTTGGTAAAATTAAAATTTATTGGAGAGGGACTTTTTAAATAGTTTTATCACGTAGTTATAAAATTTCACAAGTTCCATATGGGATAAATTTTCAAAAAATTAAAATTTGTGCACTTGATTAAAAAGATGTGAAAATTTTGAAGCACATAGTTATTATCCTTATAGTTTATATGTTGATATAATTTAACAATTTATTAAAACAAAGATTTCAATTTTTAATTTAGTAAGAATTAAAATTTTAATTGTGTTTTCACAAATTTTAAGGCTTAGATTATTTATACTATAAAATTTAAGAATTTGTTTGACATTTCATCTTTATAATAGTGAAACGGACATATCTGTGGCTACAAAGTATGCTAAGATAAACTCAAGATTTCTGGTATAAAGAGAAAAAATAAAGTGCTAAATAACCATTGAAATTGTTAAAACTATGAAATAAACTTATATTTTTATTTTTAAAAAAAATTAAATAAATCCTTCATTAAATTAGAAAAAAGAATATATGGGCTTCCTAACTTTAATAACACACACGAGTGGAAGACTCCAAAAGGAGTCTTAATAAAAAAAAAAGATAAAGAAAATTACATCGGATGTAAAGAGAAGCAAAGGGAACCATAAATCGAGAAATCCAAGTGGCATGCAAAATTGTCTTGCATCAAAGCATCACCATAAATAAGCAGATGCGGGCTCCAAGCAGCATCGTTGAGCTATAAGTAAGTGCTCTGTCTCCACATATACGGTAGTTTAAATTGAATCAGTTAGCTTCGTTAAGGATGGGTACTCACTGGAACTTTTGCAACCTTATGGATTAGCCTGTCATAAATCACCCTTACCGATTACGACAATCTAGTGAGAAGTAATCTCAAACAGTTTGCATGTAAGTTTTTAACCATCGGTTATTCTTTCTGAGCTTCAACTAAGCTTTTTTGTTTATTGAAGGTCAACTTTTATGATTCAAAGCAGAACATCCCTTCCATTGGGGAGGAGTGTATCAGACCTAACAGTTAAATTTAGCCACATCTATAGTGGTTTTAACCCAAAAAAACCCAGTAAACTTACTAGTCATGTCTTCTGTATAAAACATTTGCCTTAGTCTGCCTTTAGGATTACCTGAGCAACCTTTGTTAGCTCTCATGTAACAACTATCGTGCGAGCATATGAGCCCTATAATTATGAGTAGCTCCATTAATTGTCAGCTGCGCTCTAATCTAATTGATTGTATCCTATAGGAGTTAATCACGTGTAGTTTTAATCCAACTAAAAGATCTATTATTCCAGTCCCTCCATATGTGATAGACACACAAACCAAAAGCAATAATTAGGATAGCCTTTATTACTATGACTTTTATGCCTCTCCAGATATTATAGGACGTCTATAAAACTAGTTGACTGAAGAGGAATCTAACGCAGTCAATTAATGTGCTTCTAAATTAGTTGGAGTAATCACAATTAAATATTAAGTGGTCAAATGATACACCTTGGCATTTACATAACTAACATCCTAAAGGGAAGTGGAGGAATAGAATCTTGTCAATAGTAAGGAGCTTCCTTTTAGCACACACGCAAAGGAGGAAGGAAACCTTGGGAAGTAATTGGTTATACTAAGCAGTCTTGTACCAATCCTGGACCTGGACAACTTCTCTAAGGTTGTATTTACAAGACTTATTAGTAAAACTTCTAATAGGATCAATAGTCCAATAATAAGAGTCAGTAATTGTAGGATTAGGGACAAAGTTATGAATGATAACTCACAGGTTATGACTAGAAAAATTCCAAATATTTCCATTTATACATTCTTTCAACCTAGCAGTCCTCAAAAACTTTTTTAAAAGTTAAGCGAAGAAACATATGTTATAAAGAGCGCCCTTAAGGCTATAATTATTAGAAAATAAGGAAGTTTTCTACCCATTACTTATTACAAATTTGATCTTCTCAATCATTAATCTCTTCAACTTTAATAATCTTATAAAGAAATGAGATTGGAAACCTTTATGGCTCTCTTCCCAGAAGTTCATGCTATTTAGGGCATAATGATTCATCCCTCATGGCCATAAGGACTCCTTATTAGTCAATAATCTCCAAATTCTCTTACATATTAAGACCTTATTAGTTAGCTTTATAGGAGTAATGCCTAGCCTACCTACCTTTATGGGTTGACACACCTCTTCCCAGCTCACCTTAATTAGAGTGTTATAATCCTGATTCCAACCCATAAAAATCTTCTAAAAAGTCTTTATAGGAATTTCATTACATTCTTAGCTAACAAAAAATGTCCTGCCTAATAAATGTGCATAGATCTAAGCGTTGACCTTAATAATTAGAGTCTACCAATAAATGAAAGACTCTTATTAGACCAGCTATTTATTTTTTTTTTTTTTGCACATTTCTAACAGTTGAGAGGATTCATTAAACTGTAGTGATCTTGTAGTAATCAGAAGCCTCATGTAAGAGAAAGGAGAGTCTTTAATTGGTATTAGGAAGCCATTGAGCTTAAGAACTGGCAACTATAAATAGCACTATAAAACTCTCACTTCCATTCATTTTAAGGCCAAATAGTATTTTAAATGTGTTCAAAGAAGCCATGTTGCAACTTAGAGACTTGTTATGAGCCTTAAAGAAAAGCAACAGGTCATCTACAAAGGAAAGACTGAAAATTCTCAGCTATTTACACTTGTTATGAAACTCGAAGCTAAGATCTTATTTAATATGGTGTCTTATTAACCTAATAAGCACTTCCATTCCCATAATGAACAAAAAGGGAGACAGTGGGTCACCTTATCATAGTCTCTTCCAACCTTTAAAGAGTGCAATGGGCTCACTGTTACTTAGCACACTATAAACAGGTGTGCAGATACATTTCCATATCCAGCCATGAAACTTGTCCAGAAACTCAAATGCTTTAAGAGTATGCATTAGGAAGCTCTAACTTATAGAATTATAAGCGTTGTTGAAATCAATCTTAATTGTGTAATTCCTGGCCGATCGCTTCCTTCTATACCCTTTTGGGAGCTCTTGAGTAACTAGGATATTGTCCCCTATCAACCTTTTATGTACAAAGGTTGCTTGATTCTGGCCAAAAGGTTTCCCCATCATAGTTTTCAACCGTGCAACTAGTAGCTTGGAAATGATCTTATAAAGAGGGTTGCAACAAAAGATAAGTATGAAATCCTTAAAGGACGATGGGCTAAGGACCCTAGGAATAAGGTTAATAAATGTTTTATTGATCTCTTTAAGCATTCTTCCATTGTTAAAAAATTCTAAGACTGCTTCTATGACATCCCTTATAAGAGGCCAAAACTGGTTAGGTAGGTAATTATGTTTGTTTTGATTTTATTTTGGTTGTTAGGATTGAATAAATCACTCATCTTTCAAGGTTAATAGGAAAAGAATGAAGTTGTATGTGCCTAGTTTAGTTGAGGAGTCTTCTGAGACTCTTTCACTGTTTAATCCTCATTGAATTAGAAAAACTGTTAAGTTAGGTAGGTAATTGTGTTTGTTTTGATTTTATTTCATCCATCACTTTAGGATGCCTTTGGTTTAATGTGTTTGATTTAAATTTAGGTGTGTTTTAGCCTTGAATTGGAAGGAAAGTGATGGAAATTTCAATCCATGTTGTTAGGATTTGAATTTAAGAGTTTTTGGGTTACAAATTTGGAAGGAATTTGATCAAAATTGGCTTAAGGCAAACTAGTAACGACACCATAGCAGGGTCATGTTACTAGACCAAAGGGTGTCGTTTGTACTACTGTAAAATGACTAGTAACGACTCCTTACTCAACCAATAGTGGCACCATTACTTTAAGAATAGGGTGTCATTAACAGCCGCAGACAGTATAAAAACCCAACGTTTTCGAAATTTTCTCTCCGCCTCTTTCCACCCTCAAATCTTTAAAAATTAACATCTTCCTCAATTGTTAACCAAATTGAGCATTTTTAGTGTTTATTTGCCTCATTTTAAGTCCTCTACAACGTTCTTATATCAAATCAGTCTGAAAAACAATAAATTTTTCAAAATCTGCTCTGATAAATCCAGATCTTTTTCTCCATCAAGGTATTCTTTTTAAATTTTCTCTTAATGTAGGAATCCATTCAATTGAAATTTTGTATCATTGTGTTCATAATTTCATAAACTTTCCATTGATCCTAATTTTTCAATTTATCATTTCGATAAAAAATTTGGGAATTTTCAAATAAATTATGGATTTTTACGAAAATTGTTCGAAAATATTTTCTAATTTTAATTGAATTTTCTAGCCTATTTTGGTCTATCTGTTAAATAGATTAGTACCAATGGCACCACCGAGAAAATGTTTGACGTATGATCCATCTTGATTTACGAGTGTCGACAATTTTAACTAGCATCAAGCACATCTATGTAACTCATTTATTGAGGAACGTCCAATTCATCTAGACATTGAAGCCCATTTTGATCTTTACGGGGAATTTAGGAGTCTTGGTTGGGAGACGGTTCTGACCTTTTCAGTTCCGTTTTATCCTAACCTGGTTCAAGAGTTCTACGTAAACATTGAGGATAAGGATGACTCTAAAACTATCAAAGTTCATTCAACGATGCGAGGTGTTCCTATTCTCTTAACTCGTGCTTATCTTTCAACATTATTGGGAGTACTAGATGAGGGCGATGTATATATGAAGACCACGGACCATTTACATGGTGATTCTGTTTCTACTGCTCCGTCATTCTCTATGCGCGTTGTGAGCGAAGCCGTAGCATTGACTAGGAACAATAGATGCTTTACCACCTCAAACTTAAGGGTCTAGGATAGAATAATTGTGGCCCTTATTAACTCTAATGTTTGTCCTAGGGCTAGTGGTCTAAATGAGATGAGGGTGGTTGATGTTTATCTTCTGTATAAGATATTGCATGGGTTAGGAGCTATTTCTGGCATACCAGTATCTGGTTTTATCATTCTTG
>JAOXYD010121211.1:0-11201 GCA_028565735.1 Pinacopodium congolense | reverse complement strand
TCCAAACTGCAAATCAAACATTATGGGGCATCAATTAAACATTTAAACACTGATATAGGGGTCATAATTCATCAAATGAACTATAAAACTCATATCAATTTGACCCCTATCAACTACCAGTTCTATGCCAGCAAAAAAATTCAACCTTGAAGAGTTACTTTCAAAGTACATATTTAACACCGAGATTAGGATGCAAAATCAAGAGTTATCTATCAGGAATTGGGAATACTAGATGAGTTAAATTTCTAGTTTACTGAAAGAGAGGACGCCTAGATCATTGCCTAGTACTATAGAAGCTAATCTAAGGGAACATAAGAAGGAAATTACATTAAGAAGTGGTAAGCAGCTCAAGGAAGATAAGGGGAAGCAAAAGAAGGAAGCAGTAGAGCAGAATGATGAAGAAGGGAGCCAAGAAGCCAGTAAGGAAGAAAAGGAAGCACCAATTGCTAAGGAGGAGTGTCCCAAGTTCTTTATCGATCCCATTACACATCCGGTAAGACCAAAAATACCATATCCTTAGAGATTAAAAGGTACACATTTAGATAAGCAGTTTGGTTGTTTTCTTGAAATTTTTAAGAAATTTTATATCAACATTCCTTTTGCAGAGGCTATTGCACAAATGCCTTCATATGCTAAATTTTTTAAAGAAATTCTGTTCAATAAGAGAATGATTGAATAATATACAACTATGAAGCTGAATGAGGAGTGTTCAGCCATTATGCTAAAGAAGTTGCCACTGAAGCTTAAGGATCCAGGGATTTTCACTATCTCTTGTGCTATTGGTGATTTACTTATTGATAGGCCTTTTAATGGATTTGAGTGCAAGTATCAATTTAACGCCTCTTTGTGTTTTCAATAAGCTAGGATTGAAGGAGCCCAAACGCACTATGGTTTCCCCTTATTTGACAGATCAGTCTATCACACACTCGAAGGGAATCATTGAAGATGTTTTGGTAAAGGTTGAGAAGTTCATCTTCCCGATGGACTTCTTGGTCCTTGACATGGAGGAAGATCGAGATATCTCCATTATCCTGGGAAGACCTTTCATGGCCACTACGTGGACCATCATTGATGTGAAGAAAGGAAAACTCATCTTGAGATTTCAATATGAAGAGATTGTGTTTGATGTGTTCGATGCAATGAAGCATCCTTCTTCTTTTAACTATTGTAATTTCATTGATGTTTATTACCCTTTTTCTGTTTGTTCTTCTTTTATTTGTGCAAGTTTGTTGGAAGGGGAAGTAGAAGTTGTGCTTGAAGAGTTAGATAAAGAGTAGCTAGAAGAGTTGGAGATACTGAAACTGAATTGGAGCAGGTGTTTTGGACACAATACCGAGCATATGAGCCTCTCCAATGCCTAGCCAAGCCATTACCCAGGCCTTTGATTGAAGAGCCCCCTCCCTTTATCTTAAACCCTTACCTGATCGTTTGAAGTATGTATTTTTACATCCACTTGAACACTTACCTGTTATCATTTCTTCTTATTTGTCAGGTGCTATGGAAGAGCAGTTATTAAGAGTATTGAGGGACTACAAGAAAGCCATTGGGTGGTCCATTTCAGACATAAAAGGGTATAAGCCCTTCTTTTTAGATGCATCACATTTTCATGGACGATGGAAGTAAGGCATTGTTGTAGCCCCTTAAGAGACTCATGCCACACATGAAGGACATTGTCAAGGACGAGGTAGTAATGCTTCTAGATGCAGGTATTATCTATCCTCTCTCTAATTCTGGTTGGGTGAGCCCTGTACAGGTGGTGCCAAAGAAAGGAGGCATCACTGTTGTTGAAAATGATAAGGATGAGTTGATCGCTACTAGGAAGGTAACTGGTTGGAGAATGTGTATTGATTATAGGAAGTTGAATGATGTCACTAGAAATGATCACTTTCCTTTACCTTTTATTGATAAGATGATTTAGAAATTAGCTGGACATGATTTTTACTGTTCCTTAGATGGATATAGTGGATATTTGCAGATTCTAGTAACTTCGGAAGATTAGGAGAAAACTACTTTTACATGTCCTATGGTACATTACATACATGTCCCTATGGTACATTTACATATAGATGTATCTCATTTGGTTTATATAATGCTTCAGCTACATTTCAGAGATGCATGATGGTTATTTTTTCTGACATTCTTGATTCTTGCATTGAGATATTTATGAATGACTTCTTTGTGTTCGGTGTTTCATTTGATGCATGTTTAGAGAACTTAGAGAAAGTCTTGATCAGACGTGAGGAGTCTCATTTGGTGCTTAATTAGGAAAAATGTCATTTCATGGTTAAAAAATGCATTGTTTTAGGTCATAAGATTTTTAGCAAAGGTTTAGAAGTAGACCCAGCAAAGGTTGATGTCATTAAGAAACTTCCTCCACCTAACAATGTTAAATCCATTAGGAGTTTCTTATATCATGATAGTTTCTATAATCGTTTCGTTCATGATTTTTCTAGGATTACTAAACCTTTAACTGATTTATTTGAAAAAGATGTTGTGTTTGTTTTTTATGATAAGTGTATGACATATTTTTAATTGTTAAAAGATTTGCTTGTGACTGCTCTTATTCTTATATCTCCTGATTGGTCTCTTCCATATGAACTAATGTGTGATGCAAGTGATTTTGTAGTGAGGGCTGTGTTAGGCCAATGACACGATAAGTCTTTTAACCCTATTTATTATGTGAGTAGGACTTTGAATAGCGCACAATGCCTTTACATCACCATGGATAAAGAGATGTTGGTCGTTGTGTTTGCTTTCAATAAATTTATATCTTATTTGGTTTTATCTAAAGTCATTATTTACACTGACCATCAACATTAAAGTACTTGATGACAAAACTCGATGCCAAACTTGGACTAATTTGTTGGGTGTTGCTTTTACAGGCGTTTGACATCAAATTAAGGGATAAGAAGGGAGCTGAGAACTTTGTAGCCGATCACTTGTCAAGCTTAGATGAAGCTTCCATGGAGAGTTCATTGAAGAAGGACATCTAGGAGACCTTTCCTGATAAGCATCTGCTGGCTGTGACAGCCACTCCCTGGTTTGAAGATTTTGTGAACTACCTTGTTGGTAATATCTATCCCCCTGACTTTTCTTATTCCCAAAAGAAGAAATTCTTGAATGAGGTGAGACATTATCTTTGGGATGATCATTTGTTTTTCAAGATTTGTGTTAATGGAATTGTTAGGCGTTGCATTCTTGAGGAGGAAATTTCCTCTGTATTATATCATTGTCATGCTAGAGAGGCCAGGGGATATTATGGTGCATTTAGGATAGCCCATAAGGTTCTAGAGTGTGGTTTTTATTGGCCTACGTTGTTTAGGGATACATATGCATTTTTCAAATCTTGTGATAGATGGTAAAGGCTTGGGAACATAGGAAGGAGACATGACATGCCATTGACTAACATACTGGTTTGTGAGATTTTTGATGTTTAGATGGGACCGTTCCTTAAGTCTTACCCCAATCAATATATTTTGGTCGCAGTGGATTATGTTAGCAAATGGGTAGAAGCAGTGATATTGCACACAAATGAAGCTAGGGTTGTTGTCAGGTTTTTAAAGAAATTTTTTTTACACATTTTGGCATACCCAAGGCTATTATTAGTGATGGGGGATCGCACTTTTGTAATAAACTTTTTGATTTTCTTTTGGTTAAGAATATGGTGACCCACAAGGTTGATACATCATACCACCCCCAAACTAATTGGCAGGTTAAGGTTTCAAACAGGGAGCTTAAGAAAATTCTAGAGAAAATTGTCAACGCTTCTAGGCGAGATTGGTTTTTAAAGCTAGATGACGCACTTTGAGCATATAGGACTGCCTTTAACACATCTATAGGCATGTCACCATTTAAGATAGTGTATGAGAAGTCTTGTCACCTCCCGGTCGAGTTAGAGCATCATGCATATTAGGCGACTAAATTTCTAAACTTTGATTTATCTTCTACAGGTGCCAAGAGACTTATGCAGCTTCATGAGCTTGAGGAGTTCAGTTTATATGCATAAGGAGTGTGTAAAGATGTGGCATGATAAGAAGCTCCTCCACCGAGACTTTTAGGTAGGTGACTAGGTTTTAGTTTATAACTCACGTCTTTGCCTTTAGTTAGGAAAGCTTAGGTTGAGGTGGTATGGTCTGTTTGAGGTGCTGCAAGTTTATCCTTTTGGAGCTCTTGAGGTGAAAAGAGCAAATGAACAACCCTTTAAGCTAAATGGACAGTGAGCCAAGCTTTACTTGCCCAGGTTGGTGGATTAATTAGAGGAGTGCTTAACCCTCAATGATTCACCACCTTCTCCTTTCTGATCACATGGTTTGTTCTCATTAGGATAGTAGTTCTTTGTGTTTTTCTTTTAGTTATTTTAGTTTTGTTTCTTTAAGTTTAATGATTTGCTTTTATTTGTGTTTCTTTTGAGTTATTCTGTAGGTTCTGTGTGGTTGATGGCTAAGAGTTTCAGGGAGGATCCTTTTCAGGGAAGTTCTTTCTTTTCCCTATCCCTATATACTTGCATGTGAATCTTGGCACATTAGGGACAATGTTCATATTAAGTATTTGGGGGGGGGGGGATTGAGCTTGTGTATGATATTGATTCTGATTTTGAGAGATTCACACATGAATGGTTAGATTTGATGAATTTTACCATACTATTCTATCAAAGTAATTGGAATGAGAATTGAGTTATATGCATGAATTTGGATTAGGCAGCTTAAGAGGATAGTGAACCATGTTGATTTATTGAAGTAGTCAAGGGCATAAGCTTAGTCAATAACTGATGTTTGAGTGATAAGGCAATGGATGAAATTTTGATGGCTTTCATTTAAGCACAAGTGAGGTTTTTAGCTATATGTCTACATCTCATAGTCATTTATATTCTTTGTTGTGTGTGATGCATCTCTATGTGGATTACCTTCAAAACTTGCTTTGAACCTATTTGACATCACTAGCTGCATGCTTTATGGACATGATAAAGGCCTTCTTTGTTTTTAATCTCTAGCTTAAATGACCTACCACGTAATTTTTTCCCTTTGAAAACACCTTTGAGCCTTTAACCTTATTTGTTTATGAAATGATCACCTTGCATGGAAACCTGAAAACCTTTTAGCCTTACCCTATCACAAGTTAAATGAAGTACTAAGTATTTGATGTTTTTGGTTTAGGGATTGTTGTTGATTAAGTTATTATGAGATATTTTAGAGGTACATCTACTTATTTTTTGTTGATTTTGCTACTGTTGTCTTCTTTTATATTTAGTGTTACAAAAAAAAAAAAAAGAGAAGAAGAAGAAGAGAATAAAACTCAGTAGCATAAGTTAGTGTTGAGTAGTTGTAGTCTTGTGCTTTCATTTGCTTATCTCAGAACTATTACTTTGTTATCCCATGTTACTTAGTGCTTTGTGAATACTTGTGATTAGCCTTTGGCCTTATTGTCCTACCTTAACCTAAGCCCTATTACAACCCTTAATAAAGGCCCTTTCGATTCATGTTGGCATGTACTTTATGTGGTTGAAAATGAGTGAATTTTCAAGAGTATGGTAGTTAGTCTCTTAGAGGAAGCTTTGAGTGAAACACAACCCTTATACACTTGAGTGAATTGAGTGAATACCGTAAGGAAAGTCAATTTAATTTTATGCTTGCTTTTGATCAATGGCATCTATCTTTAATTTTTTTTATGTGCCTTGATGAAATGATTATGATATGTGTAGTAGTTTGATACTTGAGTTGCCGAAGTTTTAAGTATAGTATGAACTTGATTTTTTGTGAAAGCGAAATGACATAATATATTGGTTGTTTTAAACTACTTGATGAGATATTCTTTTATGTATCCAAGTGAGTTTCTTAAGGACAAGCAATAATTCAAGTGTGGGGGTGTTGTTGATGTTCATTTTCAGTGATTTTGATTGTATAATTTACATTGTTTTTGCCCATTTGATGTATGAAAAGCACCATTTATGAGTTATTATTGTTGATTTCAGGAACATTTGGTGTTTGAAGCAAATTGGAGGAGTTTAGACTGATTTTTGAGTAAAAGGGGCAACTAGACAAAGCATCAATGGCACCCTGCTAGGGTGCAGTTGAAGGATGAACACCCTGCCATTGATAGTCAATTCCAGCACCATCAATAACACCCTCCAACCCTCCGTTGAGCAGCAGATGGGGTATCGTTAAAGGCACAGTATGCAATGTTTCATTAAATTTAGTGCCAAATCATGACAAAACGATGTAGCATTAGCCCCTAAACCCTAAGGACACTTGAGGGGGACTATATATAGCAAATTTTCATCACAAACACTAGGGGAGCCACCTGAATCATCATCTACATCACCCTACATCTTCTTTATGCAGATTTTTGTCATGTTTTAGAGTTCAGGTCATTTTTCAGTCTCAATCTTGTGTTTTTAGGGTTTTTAAGTGCCAAAACATTGCAGAGAACATCGGAGAGTGATCATCTATATGTTTGTCTTCTGTATTTTTGTTTCATAGCTTGTAAAGATTTTGTTTTGTTGATTATTCTATGGATATGCATACTTTGACCATCTATTGTGTTCCTTTGATTAATATGTGTGAGTGATTCATATTTAGCTAAGGTTAGGGATTGATTTGGGTTAGAAATAGGTTCTGTGGACATGTTTTTGTTGGATTGAATGCTTGATTGAGCCTTAGTTTAGCATGATCACCTAGATTATGGCTTTAGGAGAATGAGTTCATGACCACTGTAACTTATTTTACTCGAAAATCAATTTAATGACATACTTGAACCTAAGAGTGGACCAAACCTTAGGATATTATGTGAGGCCACCCATGGTTAAAGACCTTAATCTTAGGCCTCTAGTGTTTAATGCCTTGTATTCCAAGTAATCTATGGACTAAGTAGGCTAATTGAGAATATAAAAGAAGAGGGATGCCTATGACCATTAGGTATAACTTGTTAAGTGAGGTAAGTGCTAAACCAATCCACTATAGTCAAATTTAGGAAGCCTAACCCAAATTAAGCCCGAAGCCTTAGCCATTTTTAGTCATCTTAAGTCAAGTGTTATTGAATTTAGTTCATGTTACATCTTGCATATTTCCTTTTATTGCTTAATTCTCTTAATATTCAAATCAATCAAATTCTGGATTTCTGAGTTAATTGTGCATCGTTGAATTAAATTGCTTGCATATTTGACTTTCCCCTAGGTACGATACTTGGTTTTACTCCATTTTATATTACTTGTTGACAGGCTTTGCTTGTCTCAATTGTCTGGTCTAGGATTAGTGTTTCATATATACATTGACTTAATTAGATAACCAACTGGGGTAATTACTAGGTCTCAATTTAATTTATCTCATATTGCTATCATTTCAAAGATTGAACCTAAAAGAAATCAATGAGGAATTAGAAAAATTTAAATGAAACAAAGTTTGGACCTTAATACTTATACTCGTAGATCATCTTATAATAGGTACTAAATGGGTGTTTAAGAATAAACTAGATGAACAAGGTAACATTGTTAGAAACAAAACAAGACTAGTAGCTAAAGGGTATAACTAAGAAGAAAGAATAGATTATGATGAGACATTTGCCCCTGTAGCTAGGTTAGAGACTATTAGACTACTTCTTACTTTTTCATCTCACATAGATTTTAATTGTTTCAAATAGATGTCAAAAGTGCATTTTCAAATGGATTTATTTAAGAAGAAGTGTATATTGAACAACCCCCTACTTCTGAACATATAATGCTTATGAACATGTTTTTAAACTTTCTAAAGCATTGTATGGTTTAAAACAAGACCTAAAGCTTGGTATGATAGATTAAGTACATTTTTACTTGACAATGGTTTTGGAAAAGGGAAAGTAAACATAAACTATTTATTAAGAAAGATTAAAACGCTTTATTAATTGTTCAAATATATGTTGATGATATTATCTTTGGTGTTACTAATGAACGTTTTTGTAAATAATTTGCTAAATATATGAGTAGGGAGTTCGAGATGAGCATGATTGGAGAACTGAATTTCTTCCTTAGACTCCAAATCAAACAATTAAAGGATGAAATCTTCATCAATCAATTAAAGCATACACTAGAACTTCTTAAGCAGTTTATGATGGATCAAAAAAAGCTCTTAGGTACTCCCATGAGCACATCCACCAAATTAAATAAAGATGATGATAGAAAAGTGGTAGATGAAAAATTATATTGAGGTATGATAAGTAGTTTGTTGTATTTAACTGCTAGTGATTCTGACATCATGTTTAGTATTGTTTTTGTGCACGTTTTCAATCTTCCCCTAAAGAATTACATTTATTAGCTGTTAAACATATTTTGCATTATTTAAGTGAAACATTGCATGTGGTACTTTGGTATCTTAAAAATGACTATTTGGATTTAGTTGGGTATTTTGATGCTGATTATAAGGGTAGTTTGCTCGATAGAAAAAGTACACCTGACTCATTTCATTTCTTAGGAAATGCATTAATTTCATGATTTTGTTGAAAACATAATTTTGTTGCCTTATCTACGGTGGAAGCCAAATATGTGGTTGTTGATAGCTGTTGTACTCAAGTATTATAGCTTAAACAACATCTTAAAAACTATAGTTTGCATCTTCATAGAATTCCAATTCCATGTGATAATACAAGTATTATTTGTTTTCCTAAGAATCTTATTCAACACTCTAGGGCTAAATATATTGAAATTTGTTATCATTTTATTCGCGATCAAGTGTAAAATGGAGATATTAAACTTAAGTTTGTTTATACATTGCATTAATTAGTGGATATTTTTACTAAACCTCTATGCAAAGATTGTTTTTGCATAATTAGACGAGAAATTAGTATGATTTATGGACATTCCCTATAACCTTTTGTGTTGATTCCAAAAAGGGGGAGAGATATGTGATATTAAATACTCTTTGTTTATCGTATGCATGAATTTTGGGGGAGTTGAGTTTTTTACATATTTTTATGAAGTCTTAAACTCTTGTATAATTTAAGAGGAGTTTATATCTGTTTTATATGCTTTAATATCATATGGTTTTGTCATCACCAAAAATGGGGGGATTGTTAAACCAAAGGAGGTTCCACCTTATTTTGATGATGACAAAACATCTTTGTTATTGATATTTTTGCTTAAGAGTGTATAAGGATAGGTTGATTAGAGCAAGAAGATTGATTAGAGAAAAAAGAATGTTGATTGTCTGGATAAACAGAGGACTGGTAAACTGAATAAAAATTGGTTGACAGAATATTAGTGCTAAAGGAAGCATTGGTCAACCAAAGGTAGATCATTCTACTGAACCATGGAGATCGATCGACCGAATGAACGTGTAGAGGAGATTGGCTAATCGAATGAATGTGTTGAGGAGATTGGCTAACCGAATACGAAGATCAATTGACTGAATGAACATTACTTAAACAACTGAAGCTACATAACAATCGAATGAAGTAAAATTTCAAAGATCGTTCTACCAAAGACATCCATCAGTCGACCAAATGAAGAAGATCACGAGCAGATTATGAGAAATGGTCATATTGCACAATGGTAACAAGATTTTTCCAACGGTCCAAAAGAATTAATTACCAAATAAACGTAGCAGATTTAGCTAACAAATAAATTGATCACTACTTACACTATAAATAGAGGATTAAGCTAGTGTTGAACAATACTATAGTAGAGAATGAGTTTAGTAAAAAAGGTTAAGAGTTTGTGTTGTGTAAAGTTTATTTGTGTATTTTTCTTTGAGGTTATTCTTGAGCCTTTAAAAAGAGAGTTAAGAGGTTATTCTTAAGCCTACAAAAAGAATTTGTCAAAAGGGTTATACTTGAGCCTTTGAAAAAGTAGAGGGTTATCCTTGAGTCTAAAAGGAGGTTATAAGTTATACTTTATATTTGCATAGCTTATTTTATATTCAATAAAGTGAAAATTCCTTTTCATTTTATTTGTTTTGTATTTATTTTAACTTCCACAATCTTTATTATATTGTATTGTGTATTTCCTGTTTAATTTTTTAAGAACCTAATTCACCCCCTGGTAGGTGTCATTTAGGACCAATAATTACTTTTCCAAATGGAGAACTAGATGAAGAAATCTATATGGAACAACTTAAATGTTTCATTAAAGTAGGCCAAGAAAATAAAGTGTGTCAATTATTAAAGTCAATTTATGGTTTAAAGCAGTCTTCAAGGAAATGGTACATTTATTTTCATAATATAACTATTTCATATGATTTTCAAATGATTGATGATTACCATTGTGTGTATATTAAGAGATACAAAGATACATTTGACATTTGAACTTTATATGTGGATGATATATTGATTACTTGTCGTAACTATGCATTCATTAAGCAATGTATTGCATTATGTGAGCTATATTGCAAGTATATGTGTCACAGTAATATAACTACTATTTTTCCCTTGAAGATTGTGATTAATTACCTAAAAACTTGACTTGCACTTTGTTTAAGGTAAACAAAAGAATGAATGTAAATGGAAATGGAGTAAACTATAGCAAATTAACAATTAAACAATCAATAATGCAGCAGTAAACCTGAGACTAATCAATGATAAATACTTAGGAATTACTTTTATCCTTCTTTTATTTTACCCTCACCTTATTGATTCAATGATTCTTAACTCGAGATATCTTATAGTGTTGATTACCCTCTCTCACGATCTAATCAAATAATTCCAATAGAAATAGATAGGAATTAAATTGTAATCTCTCTCAAACTCTTATTAACTATCCAATTAGATTTGAAATAATCATATAAATAGTTAACAAACAATTAAAATCTCTCTTCAATAACTTATTTATCTTATATTTGTAAGTCTATTATGCTACTAACTCCTGTAGTATAGCATAACACAAATATCCAATTTAATCTCTCAATTCAAATGAGAGAATAAGAATAATAAACATCACAATATATATATATATATATGTATTAAATCAATACGATGAGAGTTTAACAAAAGAAATTTATGAGTAATCTTAAAAAGAAGTTTAGCAATCCATAACTATAATCAAGTAAAAAATATTTAGATTTGACATACAAAAAAAAGAAAGAAGAAAATAATTGTAGCTTAAATGTCTTATCCTTCTTGACTTTGTGCTAGAAAATCTAGGACTTGAGTTGTTAACTTTTTTATCTTTGATATTGTATTTCTCTTGTTCCAGTTGTTAGTTTGATGTTTTTCTTTTTTCCTTAAATACATCGTAACCGTTT
>JAOXYD010121200.1:0-11202 GCA_028565735.1 Pinacopodium congolense | reverse complement strand
ATAAGATTAAATAAGCGGAGTGAAGTCTGCTCACTTATTTAATCAACTAAGTTATTTATTGATTTATTTATTCTAATCATAAAAGTGCTTTAAAAGAAGTTACAAAATTACTCACTAAGTTGCATTTTATATGTGGAATATCATTCTATTTATCACGTATCTGTTATCCAAATTATGAAATGAATTAAAGGCACTTAGTCATTAATAGTCATAATTAATTATATAACATTTAAAATTATCAAAAATAATTGAATTCAAAAGCAAACATGGACAATAATAAGCATTAAAATTGAAAAAATTTTCCAAAAATTATAAACTAGTAAAAGAAAGTCAAATAATTGATGTAGGTGAATTAAGTGTGAACAATTGTACTAAAAAATCACAGCAGGTAAATTCCCAACAAAGAATGGAGGGGTCACAAATGATCCCACTTAAAATCCAATCTCCTAAACAAAATTTTCATAGACATGTAATTTCATAGAACAATAATTCACAACAACTATACCCGACAATAAAAACTCAAGTGTGCTTCACTAACATTTCCTTCTCCCACACTTTAATGGAACATTGTCATTAATGTTCATAAATCAAAAGTAAAAATATAAAATGTGAGGGAAAGGAAATGAATACACCCGGATAAAGATATGATCATGCGAGCACTCCGTTGATGTGAATTGTAGCCATCTGAAAATGAAGGATAAAATATCAAAGCACCAGGAATAAAAGAAAACACACAAGAAATAAGAGCAAACACACTGAAACACAGTAAAAGAAAACACATTAAAAACATGCAAAAAGCATACTATTTTATTGAAAGCATATGAAATCCTAATTTTATGGTTGGGTTAGCTCCCAACAAGTGCTTCTTTAAGGTCTTTTAGCTGGACCTTAGCGTTAGGAAATGTTCAACCTAAGCTTTGGCCCAACGCATAACTTCTCATCCTCATCCTTTGAATAATGACAAACCAATTGTGGAAGGGTTTCCATACCAATCAGAGGGGTCCTGAGTTCAACATTCTTACCTTTTTCAAAACATTTTGTAAAATGGGCTAGGTAAACAACTATTTCTCACGAATCAAAAGCTGAAATACCTGTGAAATCTATGCTCTCATATGCCTCATTTAACTATTCATCTATCTTATTTTTAATGACTCGGAAATGATGCTCACAGTCAATAGTTTCGACAATTGGTTCATCTAAAGTTGTTTCTGACTCACCAATCTCACTTTCTAGCTCAATTAACTCTACCTGATCAATTTCCCTAATTGATTATAAAATTTGCTCCATGGTTCTTTGAGCATGCTCAGGCTGAGAAAGATTTTCTAAATGGGAAATGAATGTAGCCTTATTAAGCCAAGAATAATCAGGGTGATCTATCCAACTAGAGGTACACTCATCTATAGACTTAGGATACTATTGACGAGGAAAAGGTGAAGATTGTTCAAAAAAAGCTAGATGAAGCCAAGAGTAATCAGGGTAATCCTCAAAATTAGGGGCATAGGATTCCAATTGATCAACATGATTTTTCCAATTATCACCACAATTAACTTCAGGCTCATACCATTGACGCTCTTGCCAATGGTCTTGTTGCCTCCACATCTTTTGGATAACTAAAGGAATTTACCAAAAGACCACTCTCTATATTACAATTCACTTCCCTGACAACAGCGCCAAAAACTTGATTGAAGTTTGTCACATACGAAATTAGCTCAAATTAATCTATCGTTCTTGCACAATTTAACAATTTAATTTGAGAGCAACATTCGACAAGCGTACCAATCAAATCAAATAATAAAGTGGAGTATATTTAAGACTCCGAGTATCGATCCCACGGGGAAGTTTATAGGATGTAAGTACTAGGCTAATCGAATTACAATTATTTAGAGAACACTCAGCTTTATGATTCAAGAAATAAATAAGTAAAATCTAATATAAAAATTCTAGAAAAATTTCAATCTATTGTAATAGAGTCATAAGTTACTTTTCCTAGTTTATTCAGTTAAGCTTTAGTAGTTGATAATTTAATTAATGGATCAATGATGCTTAATTTAGGGTTTTCTCTAATTTAAAGCAGCCCTATAGTTAAGACAATGACTTATCTCTATTGGTCCTATCCTGGGGTTTGGTTATGCCTCAGATTTAGGTAATAGACTTAAAGCTTAGGAAGTCTAATTCTAAATTATCCTAATTTAAGACTAACACCTTCATGATTAACCAATATTTGGTTAGTTCATTGATTTAAACCACGTTGTTTATTAACTTTTCTAATAACCTAAGTAGAGACTATCAGATCCTAGATTATCTGATCGCAATCTCCAAGGTGATCGGTTCAGGACAAGCATTAAGCATTCAAATAAACAAAGATTATTTCACTAATCATGCATTAACACAATTAATCATCCATAAATACATTAAGCATAACAACTTAACTAAAATTAAACATTAAGCACAACATTTAATCAAAGCATATGATAAATATAACTTAAGCAATAATACTTTCATTAATTAAAATAAATCCATAATACATAAGATCAAAGTTTAGAAATCACCAAAGTTGGATCTGAGACGATTAACTAACTCTAATCCACATGATTACAGCTTCTGGACTAACAAAAACAACCTGCAAACTTACCATTATTAGACATATCCTTAGTATTAGAAATAGAGTTTTAGGTGTCTAAAAGATGTTGGAAAACTCATATATTCATTTAAGATGAGAGAATTTTAGGCTTTGTCTAATAATGGTAAGTTTACATTTTGACAGTCTCATTAATGGTAGTGTCCATCAGGGATCAAAGGCATCATTGTTCTTAGGCATAACTGTATTTAATATTCAAAATATGGAATAGGACAACTCTTTAAAAAACCACAATTGATACAAACCATTAAAAAAATAGATTAGCAAATTATCTTTTAGGCTAGTAATGCTTAAGTTAGATAAAGTCAGTAAAATTTTTACATCATTTGAAAGGAGAGGGAAAAAAGATTATATTCAAGTTTATAAAAAAGAAACACAGAGAAAGAAGTTTATGCTAGTGATGATTTAATAGGAATTTACGTTTGATGAAAGGGTATCAATGATAAAGAGAGTGAAGTGACTGATGTCAATGATGAGGCTTAGTAGAAGATCACCCACATCACTAAAAGATGATAAGATGCATTTTATTATAGGGGATAATATTGAATAAGATTGATACTTAGGCTATAGAAGTGGAGGTTAGTAACAAGAATGTTATTCGATAGGAAAACCATAATACAAAGTTAAGGTATAAAATTGCAAGAAATTTAAGAGATTTTTAACAATGATCCTCATGAGATTCGAGGTTTGCTCTGACTTTGTAAAATTATTTTAAAAATTAGAGAAAACATCAAATCATATTAGTTTTCAAAGATATTAGGACCCTTCATTACAAGTACTTTAAAATCTGCGAAAGAGGTCAAGGATGGTTTAATTGGATCATAAAATATACAATGATCTTGTGACTGAACATTTAATGGAGATGTAACGTTTGTTGGTAATCAAAACAAGTTCTTTAGTATTTTTCAAGGGCCATGCAGAAGCTTTGTCTTTTAAGATTAAAATTAAAATAGATGGGAAATTAGATGAGGGCTATGGTGATAGACCAGAGGATTAACTGTTAGAACCTATTGATTGATTTTAATCATTTTAGACACCAAGTAAGTAGTAATTAGGATGAACCAATATGTTTGCGTTAGAAATAGGAATAAATTATAAACTATCAGTGTTACATGTTTATTACGATTGTTTGTTTGTATTGGTGTTTGGTGTGTAGAGGTAATGTGTGTTTTGTATGCCACATATTTCATAAAGATAAGTGGTTATACATGAATTAAAGGCTATACGGAATTTTAACTTAACTAGGTTACTATGTTAAATAGGGCCCTCAACTGAATGGAGTTATAAAATATAGAAGGATGATGGAGTAGATGATAATAAATAATTATAATTGCTATATTCTAAGATATGATTGATTGATTGTTGAATCATGTTTATTTATGTTATAATTTGTGGTATAATTAACTACTTGATGGTCAAAATGCTAATGTGATTGTTTATGAAAATCTAACGTATTAATTTTTCATTGCTTATGTATATGATTTATGTTCTGTTATGTAGCTGTTACGTTTTCATTATTCCATATTGAGTTAACAGCTCATCATTTGTCACCTTATGTTTTAGGAGATAGATTGTAAATATCTAACTCTCCCTCGTGATCATAATCTCACCTTTTATTCTATGATAGATATGGCAGCAACATCATAGGGATTCCTTTAAAATTTTCATGCTTTTGTTTAGCTTAATATTATATAATATTTTCTATTTTTTGAATTACTATATTTGCATTGCATAGCATTATTTGATTGATTTACAATAGTTTAAGGTGATTAGATCCTTGGAAGACTTTAATGAATGAAATAAATATTTATGTACTACTAAATATGAATTAAATATTTTTGAATGTTGTATAAATGTGATGAAAAAACACGGGAGGTTACATTAAAGGGTATGAAAGCCTGTGTAATTATGCAAGGGGCTACATTTAGTTTTATCAAAGTTGGTCTACGTTCATAGGAATAAACTAGGTAAGTTTATTTAATGATGTGACTATTGGTTTAGAAGTATATGGGAAGAGTTAGTTAATGTGATTAAATGTATTCGATCAAAATATTTGAAATGTAGATCATATTCTATACTTGTAATGAGTATGTTCCTAACTAAATGGTCTCCAATTTATTCTTGTGTGCATGATAAGGGAGACAATTGAAACGATGATAGAATCATGCGTTATCATTAGTACCATTCTGTTTAGTGAAATTTTAAAATTATAATGCCCCTATCTTAATTTTGACATGATTTCTTATGGTGTGTAGATTATATAACTAACAATGTCAAGGAAGTCTAACTCGTGTATTTTGAAATGGAAAAGAAAGGTTGAAGTTCTAATCTAGTTTCTATTAATACGGTAATTATAGATTTTGTAGCATGTGGGGGTATTAACAAAATATTATTTTTATGAATTACATGGTAGGAAAAGATTTGATTTCAGATAAATGTGCTTAGACAAAATTAATTGATGGACTTAGTAATTAGAAAGGATTGAAAGAAGTAAAATTGATATTAGGTATACATAGCTCGAAATAGTTACTTGTATTAGTTTGATAGTTGGGTTTTGAAATGGAATAGTAGAAAAGAAAAATTAATATTAGAAAGTGAATTGGTTTTGATCACTTTAGGAAATTTAAAATTAAGAATTTAAACCGAGTCTAATAATTGGAGAATATTTCTTGGGGACTTTTTTGAAACAAGAAAAATGGATTTAAGGAAAAAAAATTTGGTATGGTATAGAATAGTTGAAATTTTAATGACTTCTTATATGGATGAGACATAAGGTTAGATAAAGTGTTTGTATTTATTGCTCTTGATCAAAATCCAAATTTTTCGTCTCCATTTTGGATAAGTTGCAATTAATTTTTAGTAAATTAAGTTGAAATTTTCACTCACTAACACACAAGATCAAATATTTTAACATAAAGGTATGGGATCCTAAACTAGTTAGTTAAGTATCCTAAAAAATCTAACCAACCTATTGATACTTTTTGGAAATCTTCAAGGACAATTACTTATTACATGCTCAATCCTAGCATTAAAATTAGGAAATTACCTAAAAGGTGATCAAGCTTAAAGATAATACCTAATTCACGACATTTAATCAAATTCCCAAACTAACCTAAGCTTAAAAACACCAAATCAATTCAAAGCAGACTCTATTTTTACAATTAATTATCCTTATCCTTAAAATACCTTTAAACCCCTAAACACCTAACCACCTAACCACCTAACCACATATATTTAAATTAACCCAAACAAAGACTAGAAAAACACAAACCATACTTAATTAAATTAAATTAAAGCTGAAAAATTAAACAACACAAAAAGAAAAACAAAATTCAATACTTAATCTAACAGAAACATCAATTACTTAAACCATTAATTAATGAAATAAAACTTAATTCAACAAACTAAAATTAACACTTTAAATAAAAAATTCATCATAAATAAATTGAACAAACAATAACATTAAATTATTAATATCTTAAGAACAAACACAAATCCTAACTATCAAACATAAATTAACCAAAAACATTAATAATATATGAAAACTCAAGAAAAAAACCTTAATACTTGATAAAGATAAACATAGTTACATAAAAACCAAAGGTCAATACATAAGAAAACATTAAAAAAAAACGAACTAAAGGCAAATCATTCAAATGACAAAGCATTAAATAGAGGAACTAAAGGCAAAGGATTTTGAAATGAACAAACAAAAATACAAGTCAAAATGACACGAAAACTAAACCTAACTAAATAACAAGCTAAAGAATGAACAATGAAAAAACTCAAATTAAATCCAAAAGTTGATGGCTAAGGACATTTCTTTTGCTCTTGCAAAGTAAGCTCCAGAAAGCTCCAAGCTAGCCATTCTTAGCTCTAAGCTCCAAGTTTTTGCAGCTCCCTCTCTCACGCTTTTATAGCTCCTTTTGTGAGTGGAGAGAAGCCCCTCTTTCATATTTTTGTAGCTCATTTTGTGAGTGGAGAGCAGCCCCTCTTTCACATTTCTATAGCTCCTTTTGTGAGTGGAGAGTATCCCATATTTGTTTCTATTTTCAACCATCACTCTTCCACCAACCTTTAAAGCTTTATTTTGTGTTTTATTCTCCTAAAGGAAGCATGTCTCCAAGCTTTCCTCTTCTTATGACACATGTCCAAGCTATTTGTGTCTAATGCAAAGAAATCTCCTCCTTTCATTAATTCTTACAACTGGCTCCTTAAAGCTTTTGTCTTCACTCTCCAAAACGACGCTGCACCTGTCTCATCTAAGGTTTTATTGCCCTCCAAAAATTTTAACCTTCTCGAGCACGTTACTCAAGCTTTAGAACTTCTATTTTCCCCTTTGCTGCCAAATTATGGGCCAAGGAAAGCTCTACTTCTAAGGCTTGATGGTATGCCATCCTTTTGGTTTTGAACTTGCTCTTTTTTTCATAATTAAAATAACTTTTCAATTTTTACTCCTTTGCCTTCCAAACTTCATGATTTTAGTTTTTATTTGTGTTCCATGATTAAATCTGAATGTAAATCCCAAAGAAACACAAATTAAGCATTTAAATACCAAAATATGATTGAAATGGCATTAAAATGCATATGAAAATTCAATATATTTCAATCCTATGAACAGGATGGAATAAAAATAAGAGGGAAACTTGCTTTTATTTTTTTATCTATAAACAAGAGTTGATTAAATATGATCAACATTGGAGCTTGTGGGATTTTTTTAATCATATAATTTATGAAAAATAGAATATTGATATGGTTATTGCAAAAATTAAAAAAGAGATTAGTAGGTGTTCTTTAAGGTTAATAATGCTTATGCTTGATAAAGCCAAGAGAAACCTTATGTCAATGGAATAAAAAGGAAAAAAGTTCTTATTAACAGATGGAGAAGGTTATGATAGGTATAAGTCATGGCAAATCAGAGTCTAGAAAAATGATATCATTTCTAAAGAGAGTGAAGGGAATGATGTAAGTGATGGGTCTGAACAAGAGGTCATCTATGTGACACAAGGTTGATGAGATGAATTGCATGATGAAGGATAATATTGGGATAAGATTAAAACTGAGGCAAGAGTAGCTGAGGTTATTAATAGGATGGTTCTTAGATAATAAAATTGTAATAGGTATTTAAGGTATAAACTTGCAAGGAATTTGTGAGATTTTAATCATTGTGATAAGGATAGGTCTTGTTATGTTTTTATATATGAAACCACTTGAATTTATCCATATTTTGGGTTTTAAAAGTGCTTAATTTATGTTATATCCTGGTTAATAGCAGGTATAATCACTTAGCATAAATTTTAGATCAAAGTATGAAGATTTATAATAAAATGTATTGAAAAAGGATCAAAGGAGTGACTGAATTAGAGTACAACGACGAGCTGGAGGTGGCACCATTTAACCCTAAACAATGCCAATGAGTGTGCTATTCACAAAAATAAAAAATGGTAGAATGGTCTTCGCACACTAGTGCGAAGTTGTTGTCAACTCACTAAATAATCAAATACCTAACTAATCCTAACTATGTAGCTAAAGAAAGTCAGGGTAGATCCTACAGAAAACTAGTTATGTTTAGAAGTTATTCCAAATGTTGCGCTAAAAGAAAAATAAAATAAAATAATCCATGAACACGACGGCATTAAAACTAAACATAAAGAACACAAACAAATGAACAAAAACACATAAAAAAAGCAAATAGACGATAATAAAAGGAAGCTAGGCGAAAGATATATCTAGTATTTTAGAGTTATAATTGATCATTAAAATAAATAAATTGTGACTAGTCTAAAATGCTAGCTTATAGGTTTGAACAAGCTCTCAAACCCTATGATCCAGCAATTTTAAGTAAGTCTTATATAATAGAAAACGTACACCTAACCATGCGAAAACCTCGAACAAACTCTCTAGATTTAACTACACGATAGCATTAACGCACGAGGGAACGGCAAACCTAGGCCATAGTGACACAAGCTCAAACTATGTAACCTAGAGAATTCAAATCCTAGACTAGAATGATTAAGTTCATTTACAAATTTAACTAGCCTATTGCCACGTATTGTATTAGGTACAGAAAATTACGTATCACAAACCTCTACCTAGAAATTAACCTAGGAATTACACCAAGGATAGCTAATCCTAAGCGTTGATCCTTAATTCCTATCATTTTACCTTAATCCCAATTCAATCTTAACCTAAATCACAAAACCCATTCAATTCCTAATCAATTCTTAAAATTATTAATTCAGAATCCCATTAATATCTTCCAACTTAAATACCACCTAAGCTAACATTATGAAATTAACTAAAGCAAACAACCAACAAACAATAAACTTAATAAAAGAACACAACTAAAGACTGGAAATTAATAAAAAAACCATCTAAATTACAAAAAAAAAACCATTCAATACATTAATAGTAACAAATAAAGGAAATAACAACATAAATGAAATAAAAATACAGACTCAATAATAAGAAAATAGAACATATTAAAGGCCTAAATAGGAAATACAAAAGAGTGCAACAATGAAAAGAATAAGAACATACAAGAAAAAAACACCTAATAAATATGAAAGAAAAGAAAGAAAAGCTAAACAAAAGAAGAAGAACATGGATACTCTAAGATAAATGAAGTTGTGTTGCTCCAATGTTTTAACCGAATATATATATGGATGGAGAGCTTCTTAGGGCTACGTGCTCTTTGTTAGTGTACTTCCATTTTGCAAGGTTTTTTTAAAGCTTTGATTTTCTTTTAGTCTTTATTCTCTTATCCAAGTTACTTCCATTTTTTAAGCTCCTCTCCATGCTTCTTTATTTCATCTTTGTCTTATCTTAACTGAAAGCCATATGCCGCCATATCTCCTGGAAAGCCTTTTAATCAAGCAAAATTTTTAAAATGTTACTTGAACTCTTAAGATTTAAAGATTTTGTCTTTTATTTTTTAGATTAGTGGGACACATGTCTATCCATGAGAAGAGCTATTTACCCTTAATCATGTTAACCAAGTAAGCTTTTCTAAGCTTTAATCACATTTTTGTATCATTCTCTAAGCTTCTTCATTTTAGGCTGTCACCTATCCCATCTTATTAAGTTTTGAATTTGTCTTCAACTGCCACCTCCAAGATAACTTTTAATCAAGCAATGTTGCCACCTTTTTAAGGCCAAGCCAAGCTTTCTTCTTCTTTAATGACGATTATGACTTCTCCTTAAAAACTTAAATGTATGATGTTCCTCCATGCTTTCTTGTTATTGTCGTCTTTCTTAAGTTCTTCAAAAAAAAAATTTCATTTTTTTTAATTTTTTTATTTGTTTCTAATTTGAGATAATCTTTGACTTATTGCTCTATAATCCATTAAAAAGGGGTAACCTCTTCATTAACTATAATGTAAGACAAATTAAGGATTTTTAAACTAATGATAGGAATGAAATTAAGTGAATTTACATGCAAAATATGATAAATTCATTCCTATCACACATAGCTCATGATACCTTTTTTAGAAAGGGCATAAATGCTAATCCTAAGGGGTAGAAAATTAGAGAGGAACGTTTCCATAGTTCCCAAGCTTTGCTTCATATGTCCTCCTTTTTTTCATTAAATTTCTTGGTGTTCTTAGGTTCATACGTTGAGTTTTTGCTTGCATCTTTATTTCTAGTAGTTAGATTAAGAATTTTGGATAGTTTTAGATTCATTTTTAGTTGTTTACTGATGTGAAGGTTGTACCTCTTTTTTTTTATGTATATGGGTTGAATATTTGATGTGTTTTAAGGTTTAATATGTTTTATGATGTATGGGTTCTTACATATATATCAGTAGATGTTTTTATTTTTCCATTTGTAACCTTTATTTCAATTATTTGAGTTGATTTAGAGGTTGCCAAGGCTTTGTTTAGTTAGGGGTTAAATTTATAGTATTTTTGGATGCTATTTGAAGTTAATTTAGCCCTATTTTAGTGCTTAAATGTTCCGTTTATGAGTTATTATGTTTACTTTACATGATGGAGCTTAAATATAAAGATTGGAGTAAAAAGATGGAAGTTTTGTCAAAAGTAAACTAAAAATTCAACCATCAACGGTCCCTTGCTAGGGTCATGTTAATGAATGAATAGGGTGCCATTATGGATGAATAAGGTACTGTTAATTGATGACGGTGTGCCGTTAATGAACATGCAGTAGCCATTTTTGACCTAAATCTTCAACATTTGCGGCTCAACTTCTCCTCCACTTGCAACTGCTCAAACCCTATGTAAGGGGACCTCTCTAAGACATTTTAGGCATCAGTTTTATGATCAAAACACCTTAGTTTTCATATCAAAGTAGTCTTAGGTTGTTTTTTTGTTTCTTTCTTTTGTAATTTCAGTTTTTGAGGATGTTTGGAGTTCTAGCAGCTATAGTCACGTAGTTTTAAGTTAGAATACCATTTGGGAATGTGATTTTGTTCATTCTAAACTCTTAATTTCATGCATTATTTTTGTTATTTTGAATTAATCAAAGTATTGTTTCTTAAGTTATATTTATCATATGCTTTAATTAATTTTTTTGCTTGATGTTTAATTTCAGTCAAGTTATCAAAC
>JAOXYD010121189.1:0-11202 GCA_028565735.1 Pinacopodium congolense | reverse complement strand
CCATCTGACCTTGTCAACTGAATGGGGAAGACTTCCTGAGGTTCTTTAAAGAGAACTATATGCCCAAGATTTACCTGGCCCATCCAAATAGGCATTAAATCGATTGAGTTTATTATAAATACATGTTTTTTAATAAAACCAAGCTGGTAAATGGCTTATTCTAGATTAATTGAATTGAACCGACAAGTCCAATTTAATTTTTAAAACATTGATATAGAGACATTTGGATTTTTAGTTAGATACCCTTATTTTTTTAAACATAGTTTGAATTTGAATTTTCTAAAGAATTTTATTCGAACTCAATCAAATTGAATTTAATCTGTTGATTTGGGTTGAGTCAGTTAGGTTGAGCTGAACTCAAAAATTTTTACCATCCCTAATCTTATCAAAGGGCATGTTAATTTTGAGGTTTAAAGGAATATATATTTGTTAATACATATAGCTATCATCAATTAAAAATGACAAAGAAAATTTTTTAAAGAATGTGTAAACGTTGTCAAGTCAAAAAAAAGAAGGTAATAATTTCTTTAAGGATGATTATTTAAGTATAGTTTGGTATTACTTATATTTTTATTGTAATTTTTAGTTTTTATTTTATTTTTAAGAAAAATAATAACTAATTTAGTTTATATTTGTAATAAATTAATTAAAAATAAAATCTATTTGATTGAGATTTGTACTTTAAAAAACTAAGGTAAAAGACCAACTTTACCTCCTAAGTTTCATAAAAAATTTAATTGAAACATTTTTTAAAGTATTACTTTACTTTTTAATATTTATAAAATAGTACAATTTTCGCCTTAATATGTACAAAATAGTATAAATTACTCCTTTAATACTAATTTCATTGAGATTTTATTAGTTAATTATTATTTTGTTAAGATTTCATTAATTAACCATTAGTTAATTGTTAAGGGGGTAATTAATATAATTTTAATGAAATTAGTGTTAAAAAAGTTATTTATACCATTTTTGAAATTGTTAGGGGATAAATTACATTTTTTTCGAATGTTAAAGAATAAAGTGTATCATTTTACAAACATTAAAAAGTAAAGTGATACCTTTGAAAATGTTAAAGAGTAAATTAAACCTTTTCTTGAAACATTAAGGATAAATTATATATTTTGCCAAAAATTAATTTAGTAATGACATACAAATATAAAATAAATTAAAATATATATACCAAAATGATCGTATGCACTTTAAAAATACACTTGAAAAAACACAATTTTTAATTTCTTTATTTCTATTTTGGTTTTTTTATTTTAAAAAAGCAAAATAGAATGAAGTAAACATATTTTCTTTTTTTTTGTTTCTATATTTAGAAAAATAAAACTATAAAACCAATAACAAAAAGCAATTCCCTATATTGCTTAATCTTTTCTATGATATTTTTCCTTATCAGCAATAATATTTTGCTATTTTTGGAGTTGATTTGTCTTCCTAGATCTCAAATGAACTTTATACCTCATTAAACGTTCCCTTTAACCAAGATTTAAAAGAATAATTTTAAATTAATTATATCAAACTCTTTTAAATTTTAAATTTTTTATTTTAAATTTTAATTTTAAAATCTATCATTTACTCTCTTATACTTTTTTTAACTAATAGTAAGACCTCTTACCTCATTCTCTATGTGAAAAACTAAGATAGAAGTAGACAAAAAAGCATTGCTTTTTTGAAAGGATTGTTATGCAAAAGAACACATATTCTACTTGTGTCATGTAAACGACCATATTTTATGTAAACATAGGTATAATAGATAATGTTGTGTGTTCTTCTAATTAATAACGATATTGTGCATGTTATGATGACACACAACATCATATGTTAATAATTTAAGAAGTTTTTTTAATAAACGTTTTATTTTTCTTCATTGGTTTTTTTATCATAAAATGACGTTAAAAGATTTTGGTATCACGAATATTGAAATATATCTCGCATAAATAACTATTTTAATTATTTAAAATTATAAAAACTTTATCTCAAGATTATTTTAATATAAATATTATGAATATAAATATACATTTTAAAAGAAAAATAAAATAAATTATAGGTTACCCCTATAGTTTAATCAAATTTTATTTCATTCCTTTTTATTTTGAAAATATCACACAAACATACGTCCTAAACTCTAAAGGAGATTTTATTGTACTTCTTGGCTATGTCATATGTGATATCAGTCGTCACGTTCGCTATTACGTCAGTATCTTTTTCACATCAGATGTTATGTCAATAACTATTAATAAAACTCACTTTTTTTAACAGTAGGAAATTATAATTAAAATTGTATCAAATTACAAGAAGTTTGGTATAACTTATAAACTATAAGAAATATATAAAATACTTTAAAATCAAAGAAAGATGTGGTGTAATTTACTCAATATTCGAAGATTCAAATTCCATTGACTAAGAGGATTCGAATTTGAGCTTGTTTGAGTTTTGCAAAACTAAAAAAAGTTCATTTTAAAAAAATTAAATAGAAAAGATTAAAAAGAAAAAGAATCAACAACTAATTGTCCAAACGAAAAAGCCCCACCTAAGGATAAAGAAACAGAAGAGAGGAAACCAAATAGGGCAAAATAGGAACGAAAAACAACAAGAAAAATAATAGAGACACAACAAAAAGTTGCTAGATGTCGGAGACAAGGTTCCAGCGTCGGCACAAGTCCAAGTTAAGTGTTGAGGTAAGGTTGCGGATAATTGCAATTTATCTGATTTGGTATTAAAGCTTCGAGGTCAATTGAGTAGCATCGAATTGTTGGTTGCAAAAGAGGCGTCGATTCCTCTTAACCCAAATCTCTCGTATCAGCATCGTAACAACCATCTTGAAAAGCTGACTATCTCCTTCCTTTGAAAATTTTTGTTGGGTGAGCAATGTAATAGCACCAAGCCAATTCAGACCGCAGATGCAAAAGTTGAAGGGGCACAATCCAAATTCCAAATTTGAACAAGAAGAGACATCTGCACAATAAGTGGCTTGCATCTCCTTTGTCTATAAAGCATAAGACGTATAAGTTTGAGGGGATATTGAATTTTAATTTGTCTTTGGTACAAAATTTGCCCTTGAAAGCAAGCCAGAGAATTACGGTTGACGAAGGAATGCAAGAATTCTAGACAAAATGGGATTAAATTTAACTTTAGTAAGCTCCAATCAACTTATTACATTGCAATTTTAAATTTTGAAATATGTAAAGATATTTCGGACGGGACTTCTAACAAGACATCCTTATCTTTGAAACCTAATTGAATTTGAATTCTTTTAGATTTTTCTTGAACTTAATCAAATTAAATTTAACTCGTTAATTTGGGATTGGTTCAATTGGGCCAATTTGAGCTTAGATCTTTCTACCAGCCCTACTCTTATCAACTGATCCATTACTAATTGCGAGAATATATATTTGTTAATTGTTAGGTCTTGTTTAGTTGTATTTTTATTTTTATTTTTATTTTTATTTTTTTAAATAAAAAATAAAAATAACACACTAATACATTACAAAAATTAAAAAATTAAAAATTATAATAAAAATATAAAAATTATAATAAAAAATTACAACTAACAACCTAATTAAATATGTAAAATCTCCTTTAAACAAAAAGAAAAAAAGGAAAAAAGGAAAACATTTGAATAATGCTGGCGTCCCCAGATCAGAAAAAGAAGGATGGCCTCCTAAATTCCTAATTTGCTTAACATTTTTTATGATCTTATTTTCGGCCAATAGTGATTTTGCTATTTTTGGAGTTGATTTTATTTTCCTATATCAGAAAATGAACTTTGTACCTCACTAATCGTTCGCTTTAAAATTTCGGTTTATATACACCTTTTGAGGTAGGAAAACATTCACATGGTGTTTTCTCGTAGAACTTTGCAAAATTTATTTTATCTAACGTCGACCTATCAATAACAATAATTGATCTACCAAAACAATGTATAATAACTTCCCTACTCATTCATTTTATTTTTCCGAAAAGAAAAAAAAGTCCCTGCTCGTTGATTGCGAGGTCAGATAAATTTAAGCTCGTGTACTTCTTACTAATTATTTTTTAATCTTATGTGCAAGTGCTTTACTGAAAAAAGAATATAAATTTAAGGCTCCGTCAATTAATGCTTGGAACTATTATTTAAAAAAAAAAGAAGCTTCGAACTGCACAGTAAAAGAGCTGACCTCAAGCTGCTGGCAAATTTTTTCAAAGAAAGTTATTAGAATTATTTGTATTATTTGCAAATATTTACAACTGTTGTATAACTCCGCAATCTGTAATTGAAAACTTTGGGGCATAAAGGAAATTATTATAATAATTTTATTAAATAAATTATGTCAAACTAATATAAATCAAGTTTATTTCGGGAATTCAATTTTAATTTTATCCTTACATTCCAAAATGTCATACACATTGCTAGGACAAATAATAGTATCATTTATCAAATCTTTATTGATTGATAATTACTAACTTAACGTGATGGGATATTCTCATCTAATAATACTTCCTCTATTAAAATCCCATGCAACATTAATTCAAAATTTATAACTTTTAAGATGCATTTAATTGACTTGTTGGTTATAATTTTTAATTGTAATTTTTATATTTTTATATTAAATTATATATTTTTTTATACTATTTTTTTGATTTTAATATTGTATTAAGAATTTATTTTTATTAATTTTTGTTTTTTTTTTCAGTTTCTTATCTAGCTAAATAAGGCCTCAATGATATTATCACTATGCTCAAATAAAAGAATGCAACAAGCGCAAGAGATGCCTGGCAATACATGTGGCCACAGTAGTAGACTTTAAGAATTTATCAAATACCCATTTCCGTTGGATCTCTCAATTCCTGTTGCTTCAGGTCAATCGAAATTTCAGTTGTCATGTAAGCATTTACTGGTCTATATTTAGTATTCACAGGTCCTATATAAGAATTGCTAATCATCTCAAAGCAATTGAGCATAGAATCTTTTCTTATTTCATTTAAAATGATGGACAAGTTCTCTTTTGTGTTCTGTTTTTGCATTGTATTGGCCTTTGGACTTGTCCATGGCGATGCAGGAGCTGAAACGCCTCGCTTCTTTGAGATTAAGAATGAGAACATTACGGCTAAGTTCACTAATTGGGGTGCATCTCTCGTCTCCTTCATCTTCCCTGACAAAACTGGTACATCCCTTTTCTCTTGAATTCTGAAATTTGTTCTTGAAATGTACATATTATTCAACGAATCACCATCTAATGTTGTTGTTTTCAGGAAAGAAAACCGATGTTGTTCTCGGTTATGACACAGTTGAAGAGTACCAGGTAGATTAATGATTTAACCGACATTTTTTATTTTGTGTCGGGACAACCATATTTTCAGGAAATTGCTTAGTTGTCTGTAGTGGTTTGTGGTTGTTAGGGGTCCAAACGGTTTCCTTTTAATTAACTGAAATTATATTCAATAAAATTGAAATTTTCTAAATTATTAAAATTATAGATTAAAATATTGCAAATAGAGCCATTGCAACTCCCGTCACATTCAGATTATTTTTATATATTTTAAACTATCTTATGATTTATGAAAAATTATTGAATAAGATTGATAATGGAAAAAGTAAAATGTTTTAATACACTTTAAATTATTTATTATTATATAAAAAGTATTCGAATCAATCATTTCATGTCTAATAATTAATTGTTTAAAGATGTATTTGATTCTGATTTTTTTTTTGTGTTTTTATTAATTTTTATTTTATAATTTTTATATTTAATTAATATATTATTTTTTTAATTTCTGTATTGTAAAAAATAGAAAACATAACGAGAATAATAAAACTATTCAAGCAACCCTTCCTCAAGGACAATTTAGACATTTTCACTATGACCGCATAGAACTGCTGTGTAGATGGGTCATATTTTCTATTTGAAAGCTTCATTTTCAACATTTGATAATATAAACACCACTAAAATTTACTCGTTCAGAACGATAAAGTTTACATGGGATCGGTAGTCGGAAGGGTTTCCAACAGAATTGCCGGCGGTACATTCAAGTTGGACGGACAACAAGTAAAGCTTGCTACTAACGACGGCAAGAACACTCTTCATGGTGGCCCCAAGGGATTTTCCGATGTCGTTTGGAAAGTCGGCAGCCATGTGGCCGAAGGCAAAAAAGCTCACATCACCTTCCACTATTCCAGCCCTGACGGCGACCAAGGTTCGTCTGAATGATAACAATCAACAACATGACACTACCGTTACCTGCCATTGGTAACGATACAAAGATTGATCGTCGATCTTTCCATGTTTTACAGGATTTCCTAGCGCACTGGATTGCACAGTTAAATACGCACTAGACGGAAATAACTTGAACGTGACACTGAAGGCCAAGAACGTTGGTGAAAAGTCGACGCCAGTGAGCATGGCTCAACATGCTTACTGGAACTTGGGAGGTCACAACTCGGCAGCTTCAATCATGGACCAATGGTTATGGATCTTCGGAGCATTCTACATTCCAGTCGATGAGCAATTAATCCCACTTGGCCAAATCTCGTACGGAGTGGGAACAGCAAACGATTTCCAGACGGAGCCCAAGAAGATTGGAGGAAGATCACACATGGTTAAAACAGGCTATGATAACACCTATGTCATCGATGGTCACGATGGTACTCTCAGGAAAGCTGCAGTCTACGAGAACAGAGAGAATGGAATCAAGATGGAGCTCATGACGAACCAGCCCGGAGTTCAGTTCTACGACGGCGGCAAGCTCAACGGCGTGAAAGGGAAAGGTGGAGCCGTGTATAATGCTAATGCTGGTCTGTGCTTGGAGACACAGTTCTATCCTGACTTCGTGAACCATCCTGATTGGCCTCAGTCGGTTCTGAAGCCAAAGAAGGTGTATAAACATTACATGGTCTACAAATTCTCTAACTGATCTTCTTGTGAATCTATATGGTTATGGAGTTAAATCCAATCTCGAAAACCCAATTTTTAAATTTTTTTTGTTTTCTTTTCTTTTTTTCGCTTAACGTTTTGTTGACATGAGTCTCAAGTTTTGTGTCCTCGAATTGGATTTTTTAATTAAATTCTATTTCTTTTTAAAATTTGACAAATGTCAATATCACAATATATTTGTGTCATATAACCTCAAATTCTTTTACATGCATTTATGAATTATCACATTTGTGAAGCAATATATATATATATATATATTGTAATGTATTAACTTGCCTATTTAAGTGGTGTTGAGTATATCATTAAAAAAAAAACTTATAGTTTGCAATACGTGAATTCATATTTTGATGTATGTTATAGTTTGATCACGTATATTTGCAGCCCACGCGGTATTCACTTCATAAATTTATAAAAATAGAAATGAAGTTTGAATTATACTAAACATATATAAACGTTTTTAATTAACCACGTATTGAATATGGAAATTGTGTAATTGGATTTCATTATAGATATTTTTCTCTAATTCTAATGATTTAATATGTATTAAAATTGAGTTTCTTAATTCAAGTTATGAATTAAAAATTTTGATAATGTTTAAGTTTGTTCATCAATTATCATCTTACTTTGTGAGTTGAGAAACGTATTTGATTGTTTGATCAAATTTTTAAATAAATGTTGTTAATATTTAAAAAGTGAAAATTAATCTCTTAACTTAATAGAGTTAAGTATTTATTTTATATAAAAATTTTCTTAATTTTCAATATCAATCAAAGCTTCACAAAATTTAATTAAATGCATAAAATTTTTACTTGATTCATATATAACTCAAACTTATGTTCATTAATACGTTCTTCTAATTATGTTAACATAGGGGTTAACTGTTGGCTTATATCCTTGCAGCTAATTTGATGGTTGTAATTTATTTGGTATGACATTATATTTTAATTCAATAAAATGCATTCTTTATCTTTATATATTTGTTGTGTATTTTAATTATTAATCATAAAGAAAAAATTCCTAAAATAATTATTATGCAATTAAAAAATTATAATGTGATTATAATTATGATATTCGAATTCTAATTTTATATTATTCCTAAAATATTCTTAGCCATAGTTTCATCAAAATGGGATATTGATGAAATAGTTAGACTAGCATATGTTTTATTTCTTTCTTATATCGAAAAATGGTTGATTAATGGCTTAAGATAACCAATCAAAGGATCATCGATGGCTGGGATAGCTGGCGATACAGCTCTTTCTCTATCTACAGATCTAGAGAGATCTATGTTTAAGATCGATTTTTGAAACCAATAGAGTGAAGAAGCAGCTTAAAGAAGACAACAGCAACACCAGAATGCAGAAGGAAAAAAAAGGGACTACACGTGCTAGAAAAGAAAGGGCAGTGTCCAACAAGCAGCGCCTGTTGCACGACACGTGCCCACAGTCAAAGGCAGCACCTCCTAACACCGGTAGCTTCTATTTTTTTAAATTAAAATGTTTAAATTTTATTAAATTAATTTTTATTAATATGATTAAGTTTAAATTAATTTAAATTCATAATAAATTTAGAAAAATTGTTTTCTAAGTTTGAAAATTAGTTTTCAAGGGTTTTTAAATTCCTAATATTTTTAGAAAATTTGTTTTCTAAGTTTTGAAAATAATTTTCAAAAGGTAATTTTATTAGTAATATTTTGGACTTTAATTTAATTTTTTAAGAGTTGATTAATTAAATTAAATAATTATCAAATCAATATTTAGAATCAAGTAAAGTTTTTAAATTTATTTTTCATAATTATATTATGTTAAATAAATTAATATAATAAGATTATATTACTTATAATGATACCTAAAATTTTAAAATATCTCTTTAAAATATTAAGTACATGTTTAGAATATGAATAGTGCATTCTATTATTATAGGATTAAACCAGAGTTTTATTTATTATTAGGCTTATTGAGTAAACTTAAGGCGGCTTTAACTCGAATATGTTTAGTTTTATAACGATGGGTCTTACTTCACTAAATTTATATAATCTGGATGAGCAAACTCATGATCATATTAATTTAGAGGTAAGGCTAGGAAACACATATAAGATATGTTTGGCAAAAAGTTGTCACCCAACGGATCTAGGAACCACATAGGATGCGATTGATAAAAGTTATCTACCTAATTTTATTTTAATTAGTTTGTTGAGTAAGCTAAAGATTAATTAAATTAAAATGGGATCCTATCCCACTAAGAAATTATAAGATAATTTTTTGAATTAATAGTGAGGGTTATTAGTTTGTTTAAAATAGTGATAGTAACTAAATAGTTTTTAAAATTCTTATTTATTTGGTATTATAGCTTAAAGTAATACCAGATATGGATCTCATATTTGTAACAATGTACAGATACTAGTGGGCAGTAGATCGTTAAAAAAAGGTGAAGTGGACTTACGAGTCGACAATAGAGCAAGAGTTGCTACATTAGCAATAGGAACTTGTAGTTTAGCTTTATCTTCTGGCCTTATACTTGAACTCAATAATTATTATTATGTTCCTGTTATTACAAAAAAACATTATTTCTATTTCATATTTGGACATGAATGGATTTACCTTTATTATTAAGAATAGCAGTTGTTCTTTTTATAAAGATGATGTTTATTATGGATATGGTTTGCTTACAAATAATTTGTATGAATTAGATCTTACAAGACCAATTCTCAATATAAATAGCAAGAAAATGAAATTAAGTGACCAAAATCTATTTTATTTATAGCATTGTAGGTTATGTCATGTTAATGAAACAAGACTAAAAAAGTTACATAAAGAAGGATATTTAGATCATTTCAATTATGAATCATATGAAACTTGTGAATCTTGTTTAATATGTAAGATGACCAAACTACCCTTTAGTGGAAAGGTCAAATTGTTAGTGAGTTTTTAACGTTTATATATTTAGATGTATGTATTCCTATGTCTACTCAAGTTAGAGGTGGATATTCATATTTCATTAAATTTACAGATGATTATTCTAGATATGGATATGTGTATTTAATGAAATATAAGTTTGAAGAATTTGAAAAGTTCAAAGAATTTAGTCTTGAAGTAGAGAAACAAATTGGTAAGAGTATTAAGACATTTAGATTTGATCGAAGTAGTGAATATTTGGACCACGAGTTTCTAGGTTACTTAAAAGAGAATGTGATTCTCTCACAATAGACTCCTTTAGGAATTCTACAACATAATAAGATGGCTAAAAGGAGAAGCCGTACTTTATTAGATATGGTACGTTTTATGATGAGTCACGCAGTTCTTCCAATTTCATTTTGGGGATATGCTCTTAAAACTGCTGCTTACCTTTTGAATAGAATTCTATTCAAATCTGTTGCAATACTCCTTATGAGATATGGATTGGTAAAAGACCAAGGTTTATCACACTTAAAGATTTGGGGATGTGATGTTTATGTGAAACGTACAATGTTAGACAAGTTTGAAGTTAAATAAGATAAATGCATGTTTGTGAGGTATCCAAAAGAGAGTTTTATATATCAATTTTATCATCCTCTTAAGTAAAAGGTGTTTATCTTGAGGCATGCTACTTTCTTATAAAGATAATTTATTCTCAAGAAAATTAGTAGGAGTTAAGTAGAACTTAAAGAAGTTCTAAACCCGCAAACACAAATTAAAATAAAACAAGAACCATGAGTTGATACATCATATGTACAACCAATGGTTCAGGAAACACATAGTCCGCAACGCACTAGTAGGATACGCCGTCCTCCTGTTATATTATATGTACATGAAGAAAAAGGGAGTGAAGATGTTTCATTTATAGATGATGAGCATACTAATTTTAAGGAAGCAATGTTATAGACATTGATTCTTTAAAATAGCAAGAAGTTATGAAATCTGAAATAGATTCCATGTACACTAATCAAGTATAGACTTTAGCGGATGCACCTGAATGTATTGCACCTGTTGGGTGCAAATGGTTTTTTAAAAGAAAAACTGACATGGATGAAAAGGTACAAGCGTACAAAGCAAGATTGTGGCAAAAGGTTACAGATAAAAACAAGGGGTTGATTTTAATGAAACTTTTTCGTCATGAGCGATGCTTAAATCTATAAGGATTTTATTGGCTATAGCTGCAAACCATGATTATGAAATTTGGCAAATGGATGTCAAAACAGTATTTCTTAATGGAAATTTGTTAGAGGATCTGTATATGATACAACCTGAGGGTTTTGAATCCAAAGAATTTCCTGATCAAGTATGCAAGTTGCAACGGTCTATTT
>JAOXYD010121178.1:0-11203 GCA_028565735.1 Pinacopodium congolense | reverse complement strand
TTCCATATTAGGTTGAATATTGGTTTAGTGATTGCATTTAGTTTTCCAATTGAATTAGATTGCTAGTTTTGAGTTTGCAAAAAGTTTTTAACACCTAATTCACACCCCCCCTCTTGGGTTCCATAGGACTCACTAAAACTGTAGGCTTAAAAGCTTTCAAATCTAGAATAATTAGCTTTAGATTCATAGGTTAAAATAAAATCTTTGACACCTAAAAAACTTAAGTTTAGTAGAAGCCCATTAAACTCCTTGGATCATAAAGGAAAGCTTTCGAGTTAAAACAACTCAAATGTAGTAGAAGGACCTTTCAACTTTTTGGCATAAAGGAATACTTTTGTGTTTTATATCCTCAAGGATAGTAGAGGTTTTTACAGATATAGACACACTTCAAGACCCCATAATCTTATCAAGGACATTAATTTTTCTTAAAAATAACTTGATGATAACTAATTTATAAGCTAGACTCAATAGGATTGTTAGGTTTACCTAATTGTTTTTTCCTAATTCTCTAAGCCACATTTCATCTTTGAATCTTTCTATTACTTTTTTTTATGTTTTAATAGTCTTATTTATCTTGTAATGAATGTCTTATTTTAGCAAATTTTTCTTCAAATGACATCCTCTTTTTAAGAATTTCATCATACATTTCTCTACTTCCTTAAAATATTTTGCTTTGTAGTTTTGTTTGCTAGATTTATGCTACAAGCATACATGCCATAACTTATAGTATAATAGATATTATTCCCATGAGTATTAAATATAGACACCTAAGAATCTAAATTACACTTTGTTTAAGGTAAATAAAAAATACAAAAATTGAAAATTAAACTAAGTTAATAAAATTCAATGAATGAATTCGCAGAAGAAAACAAAACAATAAAGTGATTATTCTATCCTTGTTTATCCTCCCTTTACCTTATTTAACTACGTTTGATCCTAGATAACTGATAGTTTGATTACTATTTCTTAAGATCTAATAAAGTAACCCCCTATTGAAATAGATACAAGTTCATTTGCAACTTCTTGGTTCATAAAACTACCCTAAATATGCAATTGGATTCGAAGTAATCCTAAGGATATTTAATAAGAAACTAAGATCTCTTTTCAATTACTTATTAATCTAGTAATTTTAGGTTTGTTAAACCACAAACTCTCATTGTGTAACCTAACTTAGATAAATCAACATAATTTCTCGATTCGGATCAATTATAAGCTTAACAATTATCACAAACATTCATGCATTAAATTAGTAAGATAAAAGTTGGACAAACAACTCAAGAATAAATGTTAAAATATATCTATCAATCCATATTCTTGTTGAACACACAACTATTTAGATTAAACATTCAAAGGAAAGAAATAGGAAATAGAAAAGAGTAGATGTAGCTTGAAGCTTCTTTGCTAGAAAATCTGGATAACTTTGTCAATCTTGATGTCTCCACCTTGATCTTGAGTTTTTTCTTGTTTTTACCCTTAAAAATCTCTTCTTTTCCTCTCTTAGAAGTTCCCTAAACTTAGAATGGCAACTCTTAAGATTTTCTTATTTCTCTCCTAACCTAAAGTAGCATCAAAACTCATTAAACATGTCATCTTGCAAAACTGGCACCTTAATAAGTCGCATTAGTGACCAAGTCACTATAGCAACTTGGGATATTCAACATTCTCTATAGCTATAATGACCTAGAGGTTGGTTCCTCCATCATCTTCTCCTCTTTAATAGCTTTCCTATCTTTTAGCTATTTTTGGTCTTTTTAGTCTAACTTCTTCTCCACTCTTCCTTTGGCCTTGAAATTTTTTTGGAACTCATTAACATAATGTTCATGGTCCCCATTTGATTTCAAAACAATTTAAGTTCTATAAGTGAATATAATATCTCACCAAAGTCCCCCGCACTAAAGCTAGTACTTATTTAAGTTTCTCTAACTTTTCTCTTTATGCACTCTTCATAACTCATCATATAGCTTTGATATTTGATGTGGAGATTCCTAACTTGATGATTTAATTCCTCAAATTGATTCCTCATTTCTTATAACTCCACATCTCTTCTAAATCTATAGGTGCATTAAAATTCTTAGCAAAGTCCTATATAACATAAAAAATCCTCTAATGTAACATAAACAACATCTTATTTAGGAAATAATCCAATATGTTTCTTGTTCTTAAGTAATGAATTAAACATCCACTTAAAACAAAAGTGATTAAGAGTCAAAAGATACTTAAGTAAAAACAAATATCA
Organism: Pinacopodium congolense; assembly: GCA_028565735.1. Lineage (NCBI taxonomy): Eukaryota > Viridiplantae > Streptophyta > Magnoliopsida > Malpighiales > Erythroxylaceae > Pinacopodium > Pinacopodium congolense. The sequence continues at coordinate 8,967 of JAOXYD010121178.1, read as the reverse complement.
ATCAATTCTTTTGATTTAACTCATATATCACAATTCTTTCATGACAAAACTTTGTTATCACACACAATCACACTATTAGTAAATAGGTAACCTTCAATGCATAATGTCAAGAATCCAAGTTGTTTCATATGGATCATCATGTAAACTTGTTCAAGAATGTTACCATTAACATAAAGAACAAATTAAGTTATATTCTGAGTAATTATTAAGGATTCACTTTGACTTTTTATGTGAGGGCAAACATTTTATCATGAATGACTTTAGATTACTTAGCTCGGTCACCTTTTTTAGCTTGTTTGCAGTGTTATCTAACCTTTTTACATGAAGATGATTTTTTTATGAACATCCCCGATTACTCAACTGGATCACAATCACAAATGGCTACTAGCTCTACTCATACACTTTAATTTTTTATGGGTATGAAGCCAGTAGAGTGAATGCTTTTGTTCATTTTATTTAAGCAAATATAAACTTTGCATTCATTAAATTACAAACTATTCTAATTTCACATACCAATCCACAAGAAACAACATTAAAAGCTTAATATTATGCACCAAATTTACCTAAAACACATGCAATCATGCAAAATAAAAGAAGAAAAAAGAAAAAAAATTTGGAGTCAAATTTAAGTTAGAAATAATTTTATAATTTTATAATGCTCATAAACTTAAAAACATCGAGTGAATTAAAATACCACAATTAATAATCAACTCCGAATTTCAATCATTCAGAGATGACATTTTCAAGTCATTCCTATTGGACTCACAACAATTCAAGCGTGTGAATAAATGAAAAATTATGCTCAAGTTCATTGATAATTTATAGTATTCTAATCTAATTAATTAGATTGGATTATAAATCACTAAAGGAATAAAAGAAAAAGGAAGTAGACCTCGCTTAAAACCAAAATGTCCTCAATTTAGAGGATAAAAACAAATAATGTGTATGAAGTTTAAAAGAGGAAAGGATAAAAAAACTACCTTGAAAATTGAAGTCCACTTGTAAACATGGCTTGAGAGAGTTTGTTCCATTCCATATTACCTAAAGACTTTAGATAAAGGAGATATAAACTTGTTCCATCCACCAAACTTACAATCAATAAGATAAAACACAAGCTTATATTTAATTCATTAATAACAAGAAATCATGAAAGAAAATAATCAAAGATAATTTAAAGGTTAAAAGAAATTGTAACAACAATCAAATGAACAAAATAAAATCCTAACTAAGAACATAACATGCTAATTTAGTGCCATTAACTTGACCAACTCTTAATCTTAACATTACCAAAGAAGGGAAAGGAAAGAGATTACTTCCCTTTCTTTGGGGGGAAATTTTCTAAGATATAACTTGTCATGATGCCAAATGTTTTTCCTTTGGAGTTTTCCAATCGAAGAGTCCTACGTTTTGAAACTTGAGCAACTTTCAATGGTTCTCTTCGCCAAGTCTTGAGTTTACTGAGAAACAGCTTCAACCTTGCTTTAATCCTCCTCTTTTTCATCTTTACTACTCTCTTCTCTTGCTCCAAACTTAGTTTTTTAGAAATAAAAATGGATAATATTTTTCCCTTACCCAAGAAGGCATATCTTAATTATGGAAGGAAAGATTTCAACTTAAGTTTGGGTGATTCCACTAAGGAGAATGGAATAGGGGTATTGTTTTGACTAAAAGTTCATGTTTTGGTTTCACACCTAATGCCTCCTCCTTCCCAAAATCTTCGTCATGTTTAAAATCTGCTTTTTAATTATGATTCACCATATGCTCCTTGAGACACTTATCATCCATATCTATCTTCATACAAGCACTACCCTCCATTAGATTTTTCAATGTCTTGTTCATGCTAAACTCTATGCTCATCACTAGTATGACGGACTAAATTTCCATTATGAAAATCAATTAATGCCCTTTCGGTGTTTATAAAAGGCCTTTGAAGATCAACAAAAAACTCCTATCCTCCTCAAAGCTTAGCACCATAAAATATATTGAAATTATGAATTTGTCCACTTTAATAGGCACATCTTCCACCACACCAATTGACTTCTTGATTGGCTGATTTACCAACTGTATAATAATGGATGTTGGCTTTATGTATCCAAGCTCCAATTTCCTGAAAATTGACAAAGGCATAAGATTAATGCTTGCACTTAAGTCACATAAATATTTAAGAAATTTAAGATTACTTACTACATAAGGGATAGTAAAGCTCCCTGGATCTTGTAGTTTTGAGGAGGTGTGGTTGGTAATGATGGAGCTATAACTTTATATTAAAGATACAATTTCATTGTCCTCCCAAATCCATTTGTTGGTTTGGATGCATTTAAGGAATTTTGCGTACTTGGGTATGTTCTCCACAGCCTCCTTAAAAGATAGGTTGATTTGAAACTTTTTCAACTTCTCTAGAAATTTTGAAAATTGAGCATTCATCTAATTTTTACACCTTTTTGTGAATGGAATCTTTGGAGTGTATGGTGTTGGTGGTATATGGCTTGGTTTCCTTCTTCACTTCTTTTTCTAGGCTCTTTTATTTGTAGGGTTTGGCCTTCTTCTTAACTTGTTCTTCTAGTTCTTTTCCACTTTGAAGTGTGATGGTTTTCAAGTATTCTATTTGATTAGGTTCCATATTACTTGCGAGACACATTACACATCTTGAAGAAAATGAATTGGTTAGTTGCTTAACCTGAACCTCTGAATTGTGGATGGAAAAGGCATGGTTCCTTATAATCTAGTCAAATTTAGCTTCTATCCTTTTCTGGCACTCATCTTAGTTCGTGAACTTAGAATTAACATATCCTTTAACTTGTTCATCTTTGATTCCAATACGTCAAGCCTATCTTGTTGAAAACCTAATGGCCTTTATGCTCTTATATTATTACTTGCATTGTTAGTCTAAGAAAAATTTGGGTGGTTCTTTCACCTCGGAATATAATTATTGGAGCAGTGGTTGTTATCTGATCTTCCTTATGGTACGCCCATGTACTAATTTGTTTCATCTTATTGCTAGTCATTAGAAAACACTTCACAGTCACATGATTCTCTTAACCATATAACTTACAATGAAGTTGTACTGCTTTCACCAGATTCAAGAAGGTAAATTGCAAGTTGCTCAATTTCTTAATAAATGTTGGCATTTAGGCATGTAAGGTTATCACTAAATCCCTAGAGATAACTTGCTTCTACTCCTTAAGATTCATTTTCCTACTCCCTTCCATGGTCCACAAGAAACTATTATTTGGCACTCTTCTAATAGATTATACGCTACATTTATTGTTTTCCATATCAAAGATCATCTAACTACTACTTCTATTGTGCCTTTTATCCGGATGTTCACTACATTATAAAAGGTCTATAATAGAAATCTCCCAATAAATTATGGTAGGGACAACTCCTTTATATCTCTTTAAAGCTTTTCCATGCTTTATATAAAGATTCTCCTTCGCTCTGCTGGAAATTTGTTATCTCCTTGATGATTTTGGTGGCCTTTGTCAGTAGAAAGTACTTGACCAAGAAAACCTACACCAAATGATCCTAAATCGTGATATTTTATACATTTAGAGAGTTTAATCAACCCTTATCTTGGTCCTTTAATGTGCATGAGAACAAACTCATATTCTCGGCATCCTCAGACATATCGTTGTATCTGAATGTATTATAAATCTCTAAGATGTTGGCTAGGTGGTTATTCAAGTCTTCATTGGCTAAGCCATATAACTAAACATTTGTTTGCAACATATTCAACAATGTCGGCTTTAGCTCTTCATTGGGAGGTTTTGTAATTCCCTTTTGATTCATATTGAAGTTAGGCCTTATGAAGTCCATGAGAGTTTTATGATGTTCTCCTTGATTCCTTTCTTTTGCCATTATTTTGTTGATGGCTTCTTGGAGCTTTGCTCTCCAAATTTCTCTTTCATGTTTGGTGATATCTAAAATTCCGTGTCCTCTAGCTTGCTTGAGCTCCTAGTCATTCTTGTATTCATGCACCTGTAATCACATAAGAAAAGTATAAAAATCCTTAAATCAAAAGAATTCAAATTAAACAAGGTTTTAAAATCACAATCCTCAACAATAATGCCCAAAACTTGTTTGCTAGTTTTTCCTCTATACTATAAATATATAAGTCATAACTTTTAGTATAATAGACATAGTTCCTACGAGGATTGAATATAGACACCTAAAATTTTGAATTGCATTTTATTTAAGGTAAATCGAATATATTAAACTAAATTAACAAAATTCAATGAATGAAATAGGTAAAGAAAGAAAAACAATGAAGCTACTAAATGGTGAAAACTTAGGGATTATTCCATCCTTGTTTATCCTCCCTTTACCTTATTCATTTAAATATATTTGATCCTAGATATCCAATATAGAGTCATTTTAAGTAACCCCTATTGAAATAGATACAAGCTAAGTTGCAACTTCTCATTCATAAAACTACCTTAAATAAGCAATTGGATTTAAAGCAATCCTAAGGATAATTAATAAGCAACTAAGATCTCTCTTAAATTACTTATTAATCTGACAATTGTAGTTTTATTAAACCATAAACTCTCATTTTGCAACCTCACTTAGATAAATCAATTAGAAGCTTAACAATTATCACAAACATTTATTTATTAAATCAATAAGACAAAGTCACACAAACAATTCAAGAATAAACTTTAAAATAGATCTAGCAATCCATAATCTTTTTCAACACACAATTATCCAAATTAAACATTCAAAGGAAAGAAATAGAAAATAAAAAAGAGTAGATGTAGCTTGAAGCTCCTTTTCTAGAAAATCTAGGTAGCTTGGTTAATCTTGATGTCTCCACCTTAATCTTGAGTTTCTTCTCGTTTTTCCTCTTTTTTATCTTCTCTAATATCATAATGGTAGCCCTTAGGGTTTGCTTACTTCTCTCCTAACCCAAAATAGCATAAAAACTCATTAAACAAGTCATCTTGTAAAACTTGATGCCTTATTAAACCTCCTTAGCATGACTTGGGATATGCAGTGTTTGTTGCTATAGCGACCAAAGTTGCTATAGCAATCCAGAGGTTGGTTCCTCCATCTTCTTATCCTCTTTGACAACTTTTCCAAATTTAAACTATTCTCAGTTGTTTTGCTATAACGTTTTCTCCACTCGTCCTTTGGCCTTGAAATTTTGTGTGATACTCATTAACATGATGTTCTTGGTCCCCACTTTATTTCAAAACAATTTGAACTTTAAAAGTGTATGTAATATCTCACTAAATCCCCTATACTAAAGCTAATACTTGTTTAAGCTTCTTTTACTCTTCTCTATATACACTTTTCATGGCTCGTCATATAGCCTTGATATTTGATTTTGAGATTCCTAACTTGATGCTTTAACTCCTAAAATTGATTCTACATCTCTTCTAACGCCATAGGTACATTAAAAAGCTTAGCAAAGTCATGCATAACGGGAAGAATCTTCTGTTGTTATAGAAGTGTTGGGTTGGTTAGGTGACTTATAAACTTTAATGATTTTGAAATGATTTTACTTTGAAAACTAATGAAATAGAGGCAAGGGCGCCTATCGAAAAAGTAATACAATTGAGTAAATTTAAGATTCCAGATGTCGATCCTATGGGAAAAAAGGCTTAATTGTTAGGTTGATTAGATTACAATTATTTAGAAAAATCCAAACAATTTGGTTAAAAACCTTGAAATTATTAAACTAGACTAACTTGGCTTAAACACTTCAAAAATGATTTTTAATAGCTTTTTTAAAATTTTGAAAATTACCAAATATGGAAATTAGTAAGGAGTAAGTGGTTGATGATTTAATTGAGCTTTAAACATATTTAAGGGATGATTGAAGTTCCTTTACAAAAGTAAAAAAAAAAGCTATGGTTAAGATGTTGCTTTTTCTCCAAAAATCTTGTTTAAAGTTTGGTTATGCTTTAAATCAAGTCAAGAGGCTTTGATTTTAAGAAGGTGAGTTCTGAAAAATTAATCTTAGATCTCTCTCTTTCACAACAAAATCCAGGTTTAGTTATGTAAGGATTAATTCGTGTTGCTTATTGTTTTTTATAATAATTTAAGATGATTTATCAAGCTTAGCTTGTCTTAAACATTAATCTTAAGTGGCCAGCTCAAAATCAATTCATTTAATCCTTCAATGAACAAAATCCAGACCCTTTAACATGTCTTTAAGCTCTTTTAAATCATACAAACATAAATCCTTAACAAATAAAACAATTTAGCCATACATATTGATCAAAACATACAAAACATACATTTTATGCAGCATACTTTCATAAATCTATAAAAACAAGCTGAAATAATAAGTTTAGAGTGTACAAAACAGGTTTGTACGACTTGTGGACATATCTTGTAACTCTTAAATTGATCTAAAACGTAGCACAGCCTCTGAATCGATTCAAACTTGCAGAAAAATCAAAGAACGTACAAGGTTATAAGAATAAGCATAAGTACTTTGAGTAATATGAAAAATGGAACAAAATAAATGTTAATATGAGTTTAGAAACCCCCTTAGATGATTCCTAGACTTAGATATATAAGTCTTAACAACAAGATCCAATGTTTAGAAATGTAAAAAACAACATACAAAATGTAAACAAAGTGTTTGAAGCTTAACTGATTTAAGATCAAATCAAGAGAGAAGCAAGAGTGTCTCTATCTTGTTTGAGATCTATTTCTTTTTCCCTATCCATCTATGTTTCTTCTGTGTTCTTGGGTTTTTGCAGGACCTCAGGACCCCCACTTGATCCCAATAGACAAGGGAATTGATTAAAGACTCGCCATAGTTACAATTTTGGAGATTCTGAGTGAATATTGTTGATTGATGCATTTAATGGCATCCTATCGAATTATAACAGCACCCTAATAGCTCATCGTTAATGCGCATATCCTGACTCCTTTAATGGCACCTTGTTCTTCTATAAACATGACCCTGGTAAGGTGCCATTTATGGAGTGAATGGGGTGATTTCTTCTAATTTTTGCTCCAATCTCTATCTTTAAACTCCATCCTGCAAAATAAATATAATAACATATAAATTTAACAATTAAGCACTTACTTAGGGGCCATAATTTAACAATCTATCCATTAAAACTCAATTAATTTGACCCTTAATAATTCTAGCACACTTAAGCATTTACTTGTCCTCAAGAAAATTAATTCATCATCAATTTCATAGTAGGATATAAAAATAGGAAAAATCAATTCAAAACTAATACCATAATTATTGAAAATTCTTTCTCTATCCTTCAAAAATATTGAAGCATGGAAATTTTGTAAGATTAATGAATCATATCAAATTGCAAATGCATTTAAATCATTTCATTCTTTTTCAAGCTCTAACCTAAATCTAAAAAATCAATTCCACATGTAAAAGGCAAATAAACTGAGTTTAATGCATCATCTTTTCGAAAATTCCACATACTTGAAGTAATTTCAAGTATAAATTAATTAATCACATAGTTAACTAAATTTGTAAGAAGTTTAGTTGATAAGTAACTTCATTTTTTACACGAAAGTGAACATTTTGTCATGAACAGCCCCCGATTACTCAACTATATCACAATAGCTCAACCGACTATTAGTCCCACTCCTAAATACAAATATTATATACATATATATTTATTATTTTCTTTTTCTCTTTCTCTTTCTTTCTCTTTTTGTTTCTATACATACACAAGATTAGAAATCAAAGAGTGGTCTGCTTACTTATTTAACTAATTAAGTAATTCATTGTAGCATCCCACTCTCATATGATACCTACTCGACATTTTGATAAATATCCAAGTAAATACCTTACAAGGGTGGCACGCTAGAGCAATTACAGTATGCATCATAAAACATAATCAAAAGGAACATAGACATTAAACCTCATATTTCATTATATTAAATTGCATTTATATATCATCATAAATTGTACATAAGCAGCAAATAGAAAGAAGACATGCTATCTAGATTGTTCGAGACATCAGCTCCACTCATATAAATATGGAAATCAAATACATCAAAGAGTTAAAATAAATCAAAAATAGTCATCAGACTTGACAGAAAAATAATAACAACCTACACTACGAAAGGGAAACCTACACTACAAAACTGAAACTGAAACAAATAAATTAATAACCAAAGGAACTAAAGTGAAGGATCATCTACATGCCGTGAACATTGATACTCCTTAAGGCTTTTTACTTAGGTAGTTAAGTCATCTACCTGATGTTGAAGGCTATCAAACTGAGTATCTCCTAAGGCCCGAAAAGTAGAAAGCTCAAAAAATAAGGCAACCATCCATGTTAATCATATATTGCATCATAGCAATATGAGAATCATCAAAAGATGATGGTAGGGAAATAGCAGGTGAAACACGTCTTAGATGAGGAACACTTTGAGTGGAGTCATATGATGCCTCATGCATCTCCTCCTCAGGATCATTAGGTGGTGCTGCCTCATGTATTGGAGCATCTGCAGGTGCCTCTTGCACACCTTTCCTAATCCATTGCCCTCTATGAAAAACAAAGCTCCATTACTTAAGAAGGGCTGCATTAATTGCAGTCTTAGAAGACCAATCTACAACCTCCTCCAAGTCCAAAGGAATGCCAGCATCCAGAAATATCCTCGTCAATAAGCAAGGGAAGCTGAAATTCTTAATAACCCTCTTAAGTTTAACAACATCCCATATACCAAGAATAATGAAGCCCAATAGTGGTATCCCAAGAATAGCACCTAAGCCAAATAAGATCTTGTGCAACAGATAAATATCAACATTCTGCATCTCATTTAACCAACTAGCTTAAGGCATAACATTAGAACTGAGCATGGCAATGATACTACGGTCACAAATTCCTAGGTTAGCAGTGGTATAACATCTACTATTCCTAGTCAATGCTAAAACATTTCTAATAGCTATAATGGAAAAAGAAGGATCTATAAAGATCGAATCACCATGCAACTGGTCCTTAGTCTTAATATAGGCATCTCCCTTAT
>JAOXYD010121177.1:0-24957 GCA_028565735.1 Pinacopodium congolense | reverse complement strand
GCTAGAAAACGTGTCTATCATGCAGGGTATGATACTGGGAAGATGTTTCAGGTGGAATTGAAGTCCCGAAACTGAACGTAGTATAATAATCCCAAATTTTCTCCTTAATATCAGAAGGATGAGAGTAAAGAGTATTGTTAACTTGCACCTAGAATATATAATTATGTCTAGCATGAATTGAAGTCGTCAAGTAGAAAAAAATTGTATTCTTGTCATCCAAGAGGATCCAATTTGTACGTGACTTTTGGTGCCATAAAGTCTCCAATTTTCTTGAAAAAGTCTAAAAATGTTGTTTAACCATATCTATCCGATCTCGTTCTTCATCCGTTAATTTTCTTGAATCAGTGATGGTATCTATAAAACTAAGTTCTTGTTGTAGCTGTTTAACCTTTTGGTCTAAATCATCAAGGATCGACTTGTTCCATATCTTCAACTTATCTCTTAAAAGTTGCAATTTTATCACCATAGACCTAGTTGTGGAGGTCACTATTTGTTGTCAGGAATCCTCTAAAAATTGATTAAACAAAGGATGTTCCCACCATGCATTTATAATTCTAAAATGTTTTGATCCCCAATCAATCTTTTCCTCTGAATTAAAAACTAGGGGTATATGATCTGAAAAAGACTTCTCTCTAGTTATTAACATCATCTGCAGCCATGATTGTATAAAGAATGGAGACACAAAGTATCTATTAATTCTTGATCGGACCTGCGAATTACTCCAAGTAAAAGATCTATCATGTAGCTGCATTTCAATTAAATTAGAGCTTGCAATGAATTTTGAAAATTGTTGCAATGAAGGAGTAATCTCATAACAAGTATTACATTTACAAACATGTAAAACTTCATTAAAGTCCCTTGCCAACATATCATATCCATGAAAAGATAGTATACGTTGCAGCTCGGTCCATAATAACATTATGTGTTCAATTGAAATAAAAGCATAAATCAAAATAAATTTAATCAACATACCATCCCATACAAACTCCATTGAAATCCACTGTTCACCATTATTCAATTCCCTAACTTGCAACTATATTTTATTCCAAACTAATAGAAGTGCACCTGAAGCCCCAATAGATGGTACAAAACCATAATCAAAATCACTATTTGGCCATACATGCTGTATTATAAAATCATTGATATGCTCTTTCTTTATTTCAACCAACTCCATAAATACTGCCTTATTGACAGAACACAACTTCTTAATAATAGACTGCTTTTTACTTATATGTAGCCCTTCTCTACAATTTCAGAAAATAAAATTTAATAGAGACATAATAATTAGTGTACCTTGAACCAAAATCTCCTGTAAACAATCAGCTCTCTCCTTCAAGATCCTAAGCTTGATTATCACTAATCCCCTTGATTACCTCCACTTTAGAATAAGCCTCAAATAAACCAAATTGCATTCCTACATCCTATGCATCCTCCACTAACTTAGTTCGACTTGTAGAAGCTTTCGTCATCTCCTGTCTGTTTGCCCAATTTTTATTGCAGTTTTAAATACACGTCTCTGAGATAGGATTTGAAGATGAAGAACGTCTTTAAAGACTACCCCCATGCACTATTTTTTTTATATTTTCTTGATTTTCGTATATCATTCTTTCTAGTTGTAATAAATGGTTTGTTTAGTGCAGGATATGTTGACTTCATTACAACTTCTTCCTCATAATTTTGTACTTGATCCTTTATTGACATAGAATTTTCAACATTTATACCTACCTCCCTACAAGTATCTACACCTGGTTGATTTGGGCTTAAATTGTATTGTAGTGAAAGATTTTGCATCCCACTTACGTAGTCCTGTCCTACACTTTCTTCTACCAACTGCATAAATCCTTCCTATACTGGTTTTTGAATAAAATATTATATACCCATTGGAGAAGGCCACTTGGACCAAACCTCATTGAAACTCAATAAATCAACATCTTCCTCAAATTCTATAAATTGCACCTTCATTGAATTTTTCCTTACATAAACAAGCATCCTCTCTTTATTTACTACCACATTAACCCTTAAGTTGGTTGAAGATGCCAATGTTGAAATAAGGACAGTAGCTAAATGCAATCTAGTACGGGCCATTGTATTTGGATGGATGGTCACAAACGTCCCGAAGTGATGAGCCAAGGACTTAAATAATTCTTCATTCCATAAATTATGTGATACGCCAAATAAATCAATCCACACCATTCGTTCCTTAGTGCAGTGTGAAGGAGACCACTCTAACACTTTTCTAACATGTCTGACAAAAACGGGTTCTTTTTCTTCTACAAACATCTTCACCGTTGCTTTAGATTTAAAAGTGATCAACACCTGTTTAGATCCTAAAATTGATATATTATCAAACTCCACTCCACTCTCAATCAGTTTCTTTTTAACCAGTAGTAAATATTTTGGATTATGTATTACCACAATTAGTGATCTAGCTAATCATGGAGCAACCACTTGCGTCATTAATATATCCACATTCTTTTCACCTTGAATCACTTGCACATTCGTTCGATTATCTCTATAACTTGGATAATGGCATCTAGGGATTTGTTGCACTTGTCTCTGATGATCATTTATATATCGTTGTTGTGATCACACCAGATCATTCTTCCAAAGGGAATCTTACACGAAAGGCATGAACATGATAGCCACCTATAACAATTGATCTAATCTGACATAACACTAAATTAAAATCAATTCCTTTGTCAAGATATGCAAAGCCAAATCTGAGTCTTTTAGCATTGCGTTTAATAGCTACGTATACATATCTTTGATTCCATAACAAAATAGGATTCGCTAAAAGTTATGTGACTGCCAATTTGGTGGTAAATTCTCCATATAAATTCGCAATAAATTGATCTTCGTTTGATGAACAGAGTTGAATTGAGAAGATTAGATGGTAGACCTTGTGTAAGTCATATCGGAACCTCAACGTATGTTCTTTCTTAATTTTGTTGATAGTTATACCCCCTTTGAAACTTTTGTCAAACACTTAATATGCATGTTTTATAATATCCGGAGATAAACAAAATATTTATTACAACACCAACTCATAGAAGCCAATACTCTTTCAATCAGCAAAAGCTCTACCGAAATCCAAAGTACTATTTCAATCAATGAAAACTTCGACACATTTTAGTTGTTCGGAATCCTGTTACTAGAAAAAACAGATCGTCTTGTATAGAAAACAACAAAGTAGCAGAAGAAGACAGCGTGAGAACTCTACCCCTACAAGCAGCGATTAAGAAATTCTTAAGGAGAACTAGCTTGTGTCTCCAAACTTTAAATCAATTGATGTTGATGATTTTTCACGTAAACAGAGGCCCTTGATCGGGGTTCATGGTGATTACTCGGAGGATATTGGTAATTTCTTTTTTTGTTACTGTTCTAGGTTAATACTTGCGATAATGACTAAAGGTATCCTTTGATAAATTGTCACTGATAACTAATCTCCCTATGAATGGTTTTCCTCGTTCGTCGTCGTCTCACTTGTTATTTTCTGCTAAAGGGTTGTACCATTGTGTCAATTTCTCCCTCGTTTTGGTAATTGGGATTTTTTTAATGAAGAATAATACGTTGTTTGATACTTGTGTTGCATGCTATAGTTATTTGGAGAAGAGTAGGTTAAGTGACATACTCGTGTAGATTTCCGGGCATCCAGCCCAGCTTCCAAGTCCCTTTTGAATTATTGTTACGTACTTGTTAGCTACGTGGCATAGAGCATCTGTCACGTGTTCTTCTTGAGTGTCGCACATCTTCAAAGTTCAATAAATATTAGCTTGACAACATTTATACGAGTTTATTAACAATGTAAACTATTATTAGCTCCATGATACGAGCTTGTGTTAATATTTATTGTGATTTATTTTCGAAATGAAATGATGGGTGTTACTATAAACATAGTTCCCATGACATAAGTTTGTAGTTGGTGGTCATCATATCCAAAATCCTTCATCACATTCTAACTGAATCCTTAAACAATTGCAAATGATATTTCACATTATAGTCGTAAGCTAATATTACTATGCCATCAACTACATTTGATGATCACATTACAATAAACATTCATGTTTGGATACCTTGTCAGTCAATCTCTCATTTGATTTCTAGAAACTTAAATAGTTACTCAACTTCATGACGCAATGCTAGTTGGCAACTACATCAACATTGTAATACCTACTTTTGGAATGGAGACAATTAGGAGTAAACATATACGATGCAAGTAGAGATGAGGCTAGAAATGCTTTCCATGCAATTTGCGTTTTGTTATCATGAACAAATGAAAAGTTGAAATGAATTTAAAATTGCCAGTCAAATTTTGTCAGAATTTCAGAAGCACTATATTCTACATAGATGTTCTCTTTCCCTTCTCGTTTAGAGGATTGTGGATGGACGTCGTGGTAATGTCGTTATGTGAGTTGTGATTGTCACCAACACTTGAGGGAGAAGTATGCTCATGAAATAGGGTTACTATTGACAAATGTTAAGCACAAGAACCATTACCTCTGTCACCATATTTTTCTTCCAATTCCTACACACAGCTGAGCTCATCGCTTGTGTTATGGTTGAAACTCTAGTTAGTCCAACAAATTTAATCATTAGCCCTCTCCATATTGCATTGTTTCTATAAAGAAAATTAGTTGGAATAAAGAACCAAAAAATATAAAAACCTCCAACACACCAATTTCTTTAAACGTTTGCTTGTGAATGATGTCTTAATTTTGTTTTCATGCATAATTTTGTGCTTGTGCCACTATTCCATTCTATTTAAGCTTGAACTTCTTTCAATTGAAAGGCTTGCTCTCACTGACACTGAGTTGTTTCTTCCCCCATTTACGATCCATTTCATTAACAGTGGTGCATCAACTTATGATGTGTTGCCATGATTGTAAATATTGGGATCTACATCAGAGTCCTTCTGCTCAGCTCTACCATCTATCAATTTTTATTGGTAGTCTAAAATTGGACGAAGGAATCACATAATGTGATCACCTATAGACGGTCCACGATCACATCCATTGTGTTACCAGGATGAATCATGTATGTATGTATTGCCATGCTGCGAACCTTCATCTCTATTCAACAGAATCTTTGCTTCCTCATCCTAACCTTTTCTCCATTCTCTTTAAATGGTTTGCGTGTTTCTGTCATATGTTCATCTTGACTCTAGGTAATCAACTAGAGTCATAGCCATTCGGTTTTGCTGCATTTTTTTAGAATGTTTCCTTTTTTATGATTAATTCGCTCCAATAACAACAACAACTGTCATTGAAGCACTATTATGAATGTGAAGGTGGCCAACGATTTGTACTACAATGACGCGTCATTTGAACCAATTACGCCATAGTTACCATTTTTACACATTGAAAGGCTAGAAAATACAATTGATATATCGATACCTACTTACCAATTTCTCCCCTATTCCACCTGTCTTTCCAATCTTCTACCTAGTTGCCTCCCAGACGGCATTGATCGTGGAAGGATGATTTCTATGGTAATTTTGTTGGTTTTATTTGGCATCTAAGAGGAGTAGAGAAGGGGAGGTGAATTGAGGTGAATTAAGGACTTTAAAAAATCTTTTAAGTTGATGTTCTTAATTTAACCAAGTTTTACTAAACAATTATGCAAGATCTAATAATATAAGCAACATAAACAATTACACAAACAATATAAATCCTTTGTAAATTAAATTACTTAATATAAAAGTATAAAAAAGAGAAGAAGGAAAACCACTTTATAGTGGTTTGGATATCCACTTTCTCCTACATTCATTCCTTAACAACTTTTTGAGAATTTTTACTATAATAAATTACAAATACAAAAGTAGTAATAATAATCCTTTTTCAAGGTGTAAGGATAACTTTTATAATTTCTTTCCTTACTTCCTTTCAACCTCTAAAAAATAAAGGTTTCACATAAACTGACGGTGAAATATAAAGAGACTTACAAACTCTTAAGATATGTGTGCTCTTGAGCTCACACATGCCTCACAAAATCATATAAAATTTCACCAAAAAACCAAAAAAAACTTAGGGGGAAGTTTGGTTTCATTTCCATTTTTTATTTTGATTTTATATTTTTTTAAATACATAAACTGAAAAACAGTATAGAAATCAAATAAAATAATATACTAATACAGTACATAAACTCAAAAAAATGTAAAATCCAATAAAAACATATAAAAAACAAAACTAAAAACTAAAACTAATAATAATACCAAACAAGCTCTTAACTTAGAATGCTTAACTTAATTGTAAGAACATCTCAAACTCTTATTTAATGAAAATACCACTCACAAAACATTTATTTATAGTATTTTTTAGGCTTACTAGCCGTTTTCCAATGTTTCTTTATATTTATTTCATATTATTTCACATCACCACTGTAAATCTACCTATTCAACTTAAATTACGCTTCGTCTAGTCGATTAGTCGAAGAGCAAATAATACACTAGTTGATCATTTAATCCCTATGGTCAACCACCATTGATCGATCAGTGATTAGTTTTTAATGAATTAAACACTTTAAACAAATTCCAAAATAATCCAAACCATTCTTAAACACTCTAAAAAACTTCTCTTGACTCACACATATATTGAAAAAAAATTTCAAAATATTTTTAACTTATCAAGAGAATTATTAAAAACATTCCTCACATAATTTCCTCTTAGTTATGTAACCTAAATGCATATTTTAAATCATAGATTCAATTATACATGAGTGACCCTTTAAATCACTAAAATGAACCAAGCGAAACTTATAGTAAAAATTACAAATATAAACTTATATAAATTCTATCTTGGTCTTTCAACACTTGAGTCTTCATCATATTAACTTTGTGAACTCCATATTGACTCTAAGAGTTTATAAACACATTCTTTCATAGTTCAACCATATACTTATCTTTTAAAGCATTAAAAACAATAACAAAAAAACATTAGTCCAAAGATTGTTTTCTTATCTTCAAAATAAGGTAGAACCTCCCTTGAATCAACAATCTCCTCGTCTTTGATGATGATAAAACTATATAATATTATAAAATATAAAGCCATAAATAACCAAATATTACTTTTAAAAACTTCAAATCCTCTTAACACATCATCATCATTCAAAAATATAATCTTATTTATGATACCACAAACAACATAATTAAACTATTTTAAAATCAATATCACAAATACAACTCTAAAATCATTTTAAAAAATTCAGTAGTTATTACAAAATCAGAATAAGTATCAAAATTCTCAAATTCAACTCCTCCTAAATTTATCAAAATTATGCAACAATTTTCATAATTTCAAATTTAACACAAATAAGAAGTTTTAACAATTTACCACCTCCTCCTTAATTAGTTAAAAATTATAGCTCTTCTTAAAATCATGTATTATAATGAAAATTAAAAAAAATTCAAAAATTTTACTACTCTTCCTAAATGGTTATAACTCCCCCAAAATTCATATATTATAAAAAATTTAAAATTTTCAAAAAGTATACTACTCTTCCTAAATGGATTATAATATCACATCGGCCTCTCCTATTTTTTGTAATCATAAAAAAAGTACAAATAAACATGCAATCTAGAAAAATTATAAAGAAAACAATATATTCCATAAGTCTACCCTTAATATCCCACTTCTTTCTTTCCCTTCGTAGCATCATCAAAAAGATTACCAATTGTAACTAATTTTTATAACTTAATACCAATTGTAAATAATTCTTTAAACTTACTCTCTATTAATTCATGCATCTAAAAAATATATAAATTGTATATGATGCTCCCCTTAAATTAATGCAATTATGCAATATGAGAAAATTATGCATATAAAAGGGATAAGATAAATAAAATTCGTTATAAATTACATATTTTGCATCATTATGCTGTAAGAATGCATATTTTCTACATTGCGCACAAAATGCATCAAAAACATCTATTATGCATATTTATATACCAAAAACACACACTGTGCAACTTTTACATAAAAACATACGTTATGCATATTTCACATGAAAACAAATGTTTATGCATATTTTACTTCAAAAGTACATGTTATGTATATTTCATATGAAAATGCTCGTTCATGCACATTTTGTATTCTAAACATACATTATGCACCAATACCAAGTAAAATTTTCATAAGTCATGCAAAGAAAATTGAATTATATCAAAAGGATATACTTTCCCTAAATTTATACATTTTAAAACATTTAATCATGTAAAAGGAGGGTACTCTTCTTTAAAATTTTCAAAAATATGCATAATTTCAAAGGTGATATCATTTAAAAAGAATTAATGCCACTTGTAAAATATTATACCAATTGTAAATTATGATAATCATTTGTAAAACATTATACTAATTGTAAAATAATATGATAAATATTTGTAAAAAGATGATACTAATTGTAAAAACTAAAAGTAATACCAATTGTAAGAGAATGATGCCAATTTATACCAAATTTAAGAAAAGATACCAATTGAGAATTTAAAGATATAGTTTCAATTAAAAATTTAAAAACATGATACTAATTGCAAAAAATATATGATATTAATTTCAATAAACATTTTCCAAATATGTTCAATGCATCATTTTCAAAACAACTCATATGCTAAATCAATGTAATGCATCTATTAAAAAAATGCAACAATTGTTATGCAATGTTCTAAATTCAAAATTCATGCAATGAATACTAATGGTAACATGTAATAGTTCTAGTATTAATATTCAATGGCTCCCTTAAACATATAAATCCATTTTTAATCAAAACTAACAACTAAGGTCACCTTTTTCAAATCAAACACAAATATCTAAAGATCATGTCAAGTTATACATTCTCAAATAAGGACATAAGAATACCTCCGTTTGCATCACCATTTGATTCTAAATTCTTTAACTCCTCGCTTGGTTCAGCAATGTTCTTCTTGGTATGCTCATGTGAGGACTCATTGTGATCTTTCCAAATTCCACTTTAAATTGGAGATATCACTTCCTTGGTTACTAACTTGACACCAATTTATCACAAATAGATGTTGACCTATAAAATAAAGAAACTAATGGACTCTAAGTACCCACATTAACTTAGGTTCTTGGGGGTTAGCTTTTATACCTTTCTTAACCCAAACCTTTAAGGATTTTCTAAAAATTCTTTGTTTAATAAAACAAAAATGTTCAACATATCTAAATTTAGTACAAAAATTACAAACACATGTAACATTATTCATATAATCATGAAACTTATGATCTTGATGCCTAAATACATTTCTCATATTAAAATTAACTCTCCTCGGATAATAGTTATGCATATGAGAGTTATATGAGAATTATGAAAATGCATCATACCATTATGCCTATGAAACATGTCACTTTGCCTAACATGAGACTTAAATGCATTTCTAAATCTTATATCTCTAAATTCTTTTTCTTGATGAATATTATGCCTAAAATATGATTGAAACATATTTGATAGTCTAGAATATGTATGAGATACGTTTCTAGATAAATGGGAATCCATCTAAGGTGCATATGAGATGGTTGGCCTAAATTATCTAAAATGAGGCCTAACATTATACGTATTCTTTTCTTGATGATATTTCCTCCTAAGATGTGATTTATGAATGCCTCTAACCTTAATAATATACTTGCAATGAGTTTGGGAATGTAAAGGCTTAAATTGCCTAACTTGATGCCTATCATGAGCCCTAGATGAATATGTGTTCTTTCTTTGATGAAATTGTTTCCTATGATGTAAATATAATGTATTCCTAGGATTATGCATATGCACATTAGAGACATGAGAGGGTTTAGGATCTCTTTGCCTAATACAAGTCCAAGATCCATCATTATAAGATGGTTGTGCATTCCTAAACAAATTATACCTATTTTTGCCTTGATGCACATTCTTGCTTACCTTTGAATTAGATGCATATATGAATGCATGATTTTTCTTCCTAGAATTCAATTTTGATGAAGATGCAAAATTATTAAATGATGACCTAGCATGAACTTTTGATGATGATGCACCATTCTTAAATGATGACCTAATATGAACTTTTGATGATAATGCACCATTATCAAATGAGAGCTTAGACAAAATTTCATTATGTAAGCTTTTACCCTTTGCAAAAATAGCTTTAGCATCCTTAGAAGCATTTGCATCAACAAAACCTAGACCATGTCTATCATTGGAACTCTTTTGATCTCCTAACATGCAATCTAATTTCTCTTTACCCTTTATGAATTTAGATAATGATTCCTTAAGAGCTTCCACTTCCTTATTCAAATATTCATTTTCATGAAACAATTTATGCTCATTATCATGCATGCCAACATTATCCACACTCTTAGGTTCTACCATGACATGCATATCATTCTTTAACTTTTCAATTTCTAGCATGCATGCATTCTTAAATTCTAGCATGTCATAAAATTCATCTTTCATTAATTCCTATGCAAACATTCATCCAATTCTTTTATAAAACAATCATTTACATTTACTAATCTATCACTTTCAACCATACAATCGTTCAACTTTTTCACAACATTCTTATATTTGGAAGAAAGCTTCTTCCTTTTCAATTTAAGAGCTTTTGTAACCTCAACTAATTCATCAAATGAAATTCCATCATATTCAATATTATTTTCATCATCATTTGAATGAGAGCTAGAAAGTACCTCATTGCTTTCTTTTTGAATATTTGATGATGACGGAGCCTCTTCCATAAAAATTACTAAGTATTCATTTTGTACTTCTTCCTTTTCTTGTTCTTCCTCTACTTTCTTCACCTCTTCCTTGGCTACTTCCACATCAATGCCTTTTACATAAATTTGCTCCAACCTACACTAAATCTCAAAAGTGGATTTGTATATGGATACTTTATTAAAAGTATTCCTATCTAATGCAACATGTAAGATATGCATGACTTTTTCATTTAAGGAAATACCTTTTTCTTCATTTGAAAATCTATAAGGGCCATTTGAAATAAAATCCCCATAAATAAAAACCTTGGCCTATAAGAAAGAATTTCATTATAATCTTCTATTTAAAAAATCATTTCTATTAAAAATTTGTGGCTTATGAATATCTAAACCCTCTTGACTAAAAAGTGTCATTTTTAATCTTTACTCACAATTTCATTAGAAATTATGAAAATTTGAGACCAAAGCTTTTATACTAATTATAAGACCTATTGCACTTAAGAAGGGGTGAATTTAGTGTTTAAAAAATTCTTTGTAAAATAAAATAACTTAAACACTTTAAGCCAAAATCAATTAAATGAATTCTCTAATGAAATTTCAACATAAATGGTATGCCAAACTTTATACCAAAACATTAAATAAATTTAATCAATAATAAAGAAAATACCAATGAACAAATATAAAGAGATAAGGGAAGAGATAAACATCGAAATTTATAGAAGTTCACCTATGCCAAAGATTGACTACGTCTCCTCTCCAACTACTTGTTGGAAATTCACTAACAAACTAATTTTACTTTAATTAGGTGAAGAGTAACCATTATAACAATATTGATTATAAGACCAAGAGGAACCTTTATAACAATCTTGATTATTAGGTCAAAAGGAACCTTTATAATATGGATTACAAGGGTCAATAGGAACCCTTACAATCTTACTTTAGGGTGAAGAGTAACCTAATCTAATCTTATTCAAAGGTCAAGAGAAACCTATAGAACAATCTTAAATTCTAATGGTCAAGAAAAACCCACTAATCTTACTATCCATTTGGCGAAGAGTAACCCTTATAATATAACCAAATTTTACAATATTTGTCTACAAAGACAGCTCCTAAAACAAGCTCCCTTGAACTTAAACACAAGCTTATATAGCTCAATAAAACTTGATCAAAATCAATTCAAGAAAGGGTTCAAATGCAACCAATGCAATGCTTGTGCTTTATGCGATGTCAATGCACATACAAAGTATAAAACCAATAAAATCACAATCAATTAATAACTCAATTCAAATCTTCTTTATCCTAAGTGAAGAACAACCTATCTAATCTATTTTAAAGGTAAAAAGAAACCTATCACAACCAACGACCAACACAAATTAATTTCCCCAATTATGTCACTAAGCCACATCTTTAATAATGTATTAATGAAGTACGAACTATAAAAATCAATTCTGAAATTTATAGAGGAAATTAAATAACTTGGCAAGTCTCATAACACAATTACATATCATGCACAATCAAAATTATCCACAAAAAATGTGATTATTGCATTAAAAAATAAGATTGAACACTTAAACACAAAATCTGTCAAAATATGCTATTTTAAAAATCCAGCCTATAAACACACATTTTTTACCACTCAAATGATGTAAATTAAATATAATAAACCGATTACAATCTTAGTCAATTACTTAAACAACAAATCACAAAAATAAACACAATTTTAACAATCTCAAACAAATGGATTAAATCAAGAACAAAGCTGAAAACTTCAAACCTAGATAACTTTGGTATAACTTGAAAAATAAAGCTAAAACAACCAATATAATGACTTAACAATCAAAACAAAAAATACTAGCAACCTCCTAATACCTTAAGCATATTGAAAACATCAAATTTGTAGCACCAAAAATGGTTTTAAAAGCCAAATCGAATTAAATAAAGATGTTGTACAAAAACTAGATAGTTTTAAGGTTTCTGTGTTCTTGGAATTCAAAAAAATGTTTTAAGTGCTGAAAAATTAAAGTAAAGGCTTTAATGCACTCTTAAAACCTTAAGTAAACTAAGAACTATAAAATCAAACACCCATAAACACTTTAAGATGGCTAGAATCAAGATTAAAGCAATTTAAGTGAAAATAGGGATAGTTTTAGTGAGCATAGGTTTAAAAGCTTGAAACACATTAATTGATCATTTAAAGAATCAAAAGAAGACTCAATGAGATTTGTCTATGTCTAAATAAACTTAAAATGACAATTTTGTTGCACTAGAAATAAATTTAAAATGTGAAAATTAAAGAAAGATAAAGACAGTGCAGAAAATAAAGAAAGCTTGAGAGTTTGAACGATTTGATCTTAAAAAATAATTTTCAGAGCATTAAGAGATGGTAAAATTGTTTAGGAATGGTATTTATAGTGTTAGAAAGGAGTTGGAGATGTTAAAAACATAAACTACCCATTTGAGAGACAAAAAATAAGTTAAAAACATAAAACCCGAGCTAGCCATTACAAACAAGGACTAAAATAGTGGCAACTGGGAGTTAAATGGCATCGTTAAAAGTTAAGCCACCAGTAGTTTAACTCACTAGGAAACAGGGGTAAAAGGGCGATACTTATACGGCGTCGTTTAACTACTACTAGCCCACCGTTTAAGGTAGAGAAAACACAAAATATGCTCCAAATCAAATTGAAATCTTTCCAAACAAATTCTTAATATTAATCAAGACTTCAAACAAGTTTTAAAACATATATAAAGACTTTTTCAATTAAAAAAAGCATCCAATTAATTTAAAACACAATAAGTAGCCTTGATTATGAAATCTTTTCATTCTTAAACAACTTTAAAACTTTTCAAACATTTCATAAACAAAAATTAACATCACAATGATATTCAAACAAATTCAGATATACATAAACAACTTCAAGCAATAATCCATTTAACTTAGACATATCAAAAAGCATATATTAAATCAATTCATCATATTTCTACTTGATTATGAAAATTTAGCCTAAATGTCATTTTAATTCAATTCCTAACATGTCAATATCCTAATTAAATTCACTTAATCACGAAACCACAATTCAAATCCTATATGCAAATAATCATGCAAATAAGATATGATATTACATGCAAATGTGAGAGCCCTTTTGAAGCATTGATTAAAAAGACACACCTAAACCTAACCATTCTTAATATTTTTCTCTTGATCTTCACTTTAACTCCTCAATGCTTGATTCATTCCCATTTTCGTTTTGAGAGCTCTTCTACCTTGGGCTCTAATACATGTTCTTACACTTTAAATATTTATCTATCTTAATTACATATCAAAAATCAAACATTAGTAACAATAATTTTTTGTCATCATCAAAGCACATGATTGGAACCTCCTTGGTTCAACAGGCTATATACTTAACTTTTGCTATTAACAAAGCTATGGAATTTTATTTTCTATTAAACTATGACACTAAGGCGTTACTTAGAAATTGATATGAACTATATGTATTCTTCCTATACAACAAACTACCTACATGATTTGTATGTAGATGTTTATCTAAGTCTAAAAATGTGTTCCTAAAATACCACAATTATAAGTTTAATATTCCACACAAATACTTAAGGATGCATTTTATGGTTAACAAATGAGACTCTCTAAGATATGCTTAAAATCTAGCATACAAGCAAACACTAAATATAATATTAGGCCTACTCATAGTCAAATATAACAAACTACCAATCATACCCTTATATTGTTTAATATCTACGGACTTACCATTTTTATCCTTATTCAATTTTGTGGGCATGCTCATAGGTGTGCCTACCAGTTTTACTTAATTCATCCTAAAGCATTTGAACAGATGCTTTGTGTACTTGAATTAGTTGATAAAATTTATTTCCTTTATTTGTTTAATTTGGAGTTCGATGAAGAAGTTTAGCATACTCATCATACTTATCTCGAATTCCCTACTAAATTTTGCAAATTCTTGACATAAAACTTCATCCGTAGAACCAAATATGATATTATCTACAAAAATTTAAATAATCAAAATATCATCCTTTTCTTTCTTAATAAACAGAGTAGTATCAACATTTCCTTTAATAAAACTATTTTCAAGGAGAAAAGCATCAACCTACCATAACATACTCTAGGTTCTTATTTTAAACCATATAAAACCTTAGAAAGTTTAAAAATATGCTCGAGTGTATTATGATTTTCAAAGCAATCAAGAGAAGGGGGGGGGGATGGGAGGGGGTTATCCAACATATACTTCTTTTTTCATAAAACTATTTAACAATGCACTTCTCACATCTATTTAAAAAATTTTACAACCCATACATGATGCGAATGTAAAAGGGAGGGGTTTGCTCAACATATACTTCTTTTTTAATAAAATTATTAAAAATACACTTCTCACATCTATTTGAAAAAATTTAAAACCTAATCATGATGGGAATATAAGTAATAATCTAATGGCTTTTAATCTAGTTATAGGGGTAAATGTCTTATTATAATTTATACCTTCTTCTTAGTTATACCCTTTAGCAACTAACTTAGCCTTAATTCTAACTATGTTGCCTTGTTTATTTAACTTGTTCTTAAACATCCATTTTATGCATATTATTAGATAATATTTTAACTCAAGTACTATAATCCAAACCTTGTTTCTTTCAAATTAATTCTCCTAAGTTCAATTTGAGACATAAAAATAAGATGAGATAAATTCTTAAAGTGAGGTCGAGTAGTTGCCCCTTGATAAACATCACTTAGGATTTTATCTAATAGATCATCCTTCTTATATTTCCAATCCTTTGGTAGATCATCATCCTTCATTTCATCGCTTAGTTCAATAATGAGTTCGTGTGAATTTTATCCTTCTTTATTTTCTTCTTCAAGTGATAGTTTTTCCAAATCCCTGGACAAACCTATATCATCATCTTTAAGAACTTTCTAACTTTCTAACTTCTAAAAGGTTTATTTTCATAAAATACAATATTTATAGATTCTTTTACAATATGATTTATCTTATTAAATACCTTATATGCTCTACTTTCTAAGGAATAACTTAAAAATATACCATCATCGATTTTGGAATCAAACTTACATATTCTATCCTTAGTATTTAAAATGTAACATTTGCACCCAAAAACTCTAAAATATCCAATCTTAGGCTTCTTACCTTTCGAAATCTCATTTGGAATTTTATCCATCTTATGCCTAATGTCTACCCTATTAGTGATATGACATGCATATATAACAGTTTTAATTCAAAAATACTTAGGCAATTCATATTCATTGATCATAGCCCTAGTCATTTCTTATATAGTACTATTCTTTCTTCCTACCACATCATTTTGTTAGGGAGTCATAATGGTCGAAAATTTATGAGAAATGACATGATCATCACAAAAGATTTCAAACATTTTATTTTTAAAGTCTCTAACATGATTACTCATAATAGATGCAATGAAAAAATCTTTTTCATCTTAAACTCTCTTAGAAAATTTTAAAAAGATTAAAAATATTCGTCTTTACTATGTAAGAATAAAATCCAAGTGAATCCACTAAAGACATGAACAATCACAAATGAATATGATTTATCGCCTAAGCTAACAACTCTACTTGATCCAAAAAGATCCATATGAAGCAGTTTAAGGGATCTAGAAGTTATTACCGATTTCTTTCCATAAAATGAACTTCTTATTTATTTTCCCATTTGACACGCTTTACAAATCTTATCTTTCTCAAATCTGAAACTATGAAGCCCATTAATAAGTTGATTAGAGTTGAATTTTGACAAATGTTTATGCTTACATGTCCAAGCTATCTATTTCACATCCATAAACAATTACTTAAGGAAATTAAACACTCCTTACCATGGTTAGTAACGTCACAAAATCAACAATATATATACATATATATATATCCTTCTCTTTTATCTAAGAAAGCAATACTATTATCACTTACTCTCAAAACTACACATGAATTTCCTTCAAAACATACTTTATAGTTTTTATCACATAATTGACTAAAACTTAAAAGGCTATGTTTTAAACCATTAACAAGAAGTATGCTATCAATTAAATGATAGTTATCCTTCCATTATCCATTAAAGGATAGATATCATTACTAACCTTTCCAATACCAATTACCTTACACTTGGCATCACTCCTAAAAGTGACAAATCCAACATCCTTACTTTTGAAAGATATGAATTTTGAAGGGTCACCTATCACATGTCTCAAACATCTACTATTTAAATACCATTTGTTTACCTTTTTAATGACTTATAAAGAAAGAAAATTATTTTGATTTAGGTATCCACATTATCTTGGGTCCCTGATGGTTAAACACATACTTATCCTAAGCATTTGATGAAACATTCATATTTCCTAACCTATCATAACAAAACATTAAATCTGCCTATAATATCCATAATATATGCAAAATAAAGGTGCATTTGGCCTGTATGCATTTATATAATCATATCTAGTTCTAAATCCATTATGCAACCAAGATTGATAGTTTTATCTAAGTTTAAAATGGAATCTTCTATCATTATACCTATAATATGAAGGTCTCCTACGACTTCATTTAAAGTTATATATGTATGCATAGTTTCTTTGCTTAGGCTTTGTCTTACTAGTAGTTACAGTAAATGCCTTAAGTAAAGGTTCATCCTCAAAATTCTTACCTTTTATGAAAATAGTCTTAGTATAAGATGGTCTATTGGCACTACTATAACTTCAACCATGTTTATCATTAGTCATCTTTTAAACATCTAATATAGTCTCTCATTTCTCATTTGGCTTAGTAAATTTTGCAGTTGATTCCTTAAGGGATTCAATTTCCTTTTTTAAACATTTTCACTTACTAATCTATCATTATCTACCATATTATTTGATTTTATCTTAAGTTTAAGTTTTTTATTTTCTAATCTACATTCATCTAATAACTTCAAAGTCTCCTTATACCTGGTAAACAATTTCTTCTTCTTCCTAGTCAAGTCTTCAAGATATTCCATTAATTCCTTATAACTATATTCTACTTCACATTCATCATCACTATTAGAAATGGTGGAAGATGATACCTCATCGCGTGCGATAAGATATATATCCACCACTTCTTTTTCTTCTTTTTAGAATCGCTTGATCCACTCTATGTAACCTTCAAAGTCCTCTTCTTCTTTGGCTCTTTCTTTTCCTTCTTTTCACTTTCTTGGAGGAATAGGGAATATGACATCACATGACCTTTTATATTTACATTTAAAACAAGTAATGTTAGCTAATTTATTATTAGAAATTGACTTGCCTTCTCTTCTTCGAGTGGATCTGCTTCTTCTAAGGAATATATTTAATTTTCTTATAAGTAGGGTGATATCCTTATCTTCGCTTCCACTTGTGGATGGTTCATCATCAATTTCATCCCTCTTTGAAGCTTTGAACACCATGTTCTTTCTTGTACATGTTCTCTTCCTCTTGTGTTTCCTTCAATCTCATTTTATATGTAAGAAGAGAACCAGTGATTTCATTAAATGGAAGGTTGTTAAGGTCCTTCGTTTCTCGTAGCACAGTCACTTTAACTTCTCATAACTTTGGCAAAGATTTAAGGATTTTCTTAATAAGTTCAAGATTTAAATAGGTCTTACCTAGATCTTTTAAAGCATTAATATATCTACAAAATGAGCATGCATATAAGAAATTCATTAATCATGCAATATGAAAATTGCTCATATTGATGAGTAAGCATACTAAATTTACTTTCCCTAACTTAATTTGTACTCTCACGTGTAATTTCTATGGTATACCAAATTTTATAAGTAGTTTTGCCTATAAATGTCCTATTAAATTCATTCCTACATAGGATAAAATATAAAATATGCATATCCTTGTTATTAAGCGAAACTAATCTTTCATCATTATTATCACATTTATCTTTACTCTTAAGCACTATTTGGTTTCCTATGATTTTAGAAGGCATTGGTGCCTTTTTTAATACTATTTTCTAAAGTTTTACACTATTAGCCGTAAGAAAACATTTTATCTTAGTTTTCCAATAAAGATAATCATTTTCATCAAAATAGGGAGCTCTGTTTATGTTTTGTCCTTCTAAGCTAGTAGAGAGAGTAGTTCATCATGTGTGCCATTTATGATCTTACCTCATTAATTTTCTAGAATTACATCTATGTGAGACCTAGGTTTCAATATCACTTGTTGATCATATTTGGCACATAAAAGTGGGGTAAACTAAAAGCCTTAAAAATTTTCTGAATTGATGATTCCAATTGCACCAAGTTTTACTAAACGCTTATGTGAAAGCTAACAATATAAGCAATATAAACAATTACACAAACAATTTAAATAACTTGTAAATTAAATGGTTTAATGTAAAAGTATAAGGAAGAGAATAAGGCAAGAAAATTTATAGTGATTCGAAGATATCCGCCTTCTCTTACTTCTACTTTCCAACAACTTGTTGAGAATTTTCATTATAAAAAATCACAAATACAAAGTTAGTAATAACAATTTTTTTCAAGGATTAAGGATAACCTTTACAATTTCTTTCTTAACTTCTTTTTAACCTATCAAAAATACACTTATAAATTGTTTCACTTAAACTCAAAATGATGTATAAAAAAGACTCTTAAACTATAAAGATGAAAGCATACTTAAGCTCACAAATGCCTTCCAAAACCTTATAAAACTTCACCTAAAAATTCACCAAAAACTCAAAAATTGTAAAATGCTCAACTTAATTGTAAGAATGTTTCAAGCTCATATTTGATGACAATATCATTCATAAAAAAACTATTTATATTATTTTCTAAGCCTACTAGGCCTTGCCCAATGTCCCTTTACATTTATTCTACATTATTTCACAATACCATTATAGATCTACCTACTAGACACAAATCATACTTGGATTAGTCAACCAATACTTACACTAGTGGACCAGTGCATTCAATTGGTCGATTAGTTGAAGAGCAAATGACACACTGGTCAACTAGTTTAATCCTAATTGATTAGTTACTAGTCAACTACCACTGGTTGACCAATCAAAAGTGGTTGACCAGTCTTACAGATAAATGCTCAATACCCAAGTTAGCCTTATAAAGGCAAATATAACCAAGAGCTTTTTAAGTCGTCTTAGACCTTTCGATTGGATTTTATCTCCAAAAAAAATATTGAGACTTTTTCCATATAAAGGATTTTTTTATTACTAACATAGTTTAGCCTCTATCATTCTCTAGATCCTTTATTTGACTTTGATAGTATCATAAATAGGGTCGATGTAGAGGAAATGACTGTATTTCCATACCATTAGGTATTGCATAAATTAAGTAATTGAAAGAGATAAAACGAAGTATAAGGAACTCAAATAACTAAAAGAAAATATGAATTATATCATATCACCTATTATATCACATAAAGTCTTCTATGAATAGGCTATGTAAAATCTAGTATAAAATCTAGTAGAATAATTGACCAATTTTTAACAAATTAAACACTCTAAACACATTCCAAATAAATTCCAAACACTTCAAAAAAAAATTTTTTTAACTCGCACATAAATTAAAAAATTCTTTAAAATATTTTAACTTGTTAAGAAGATTATTAAAACGTTCCCTACATAATTTCCTCTTAATTATGTAATCTGCATGCATATTTTAAATTATGAATACAATTATGCATGAGTGAACACTTTAAATTACCAAAATGAACCAAGAAAAACTTATAAAAATTTATAAATATGAACCTATATAAGTTCTATCTTGGTCTTAAAAAACTTAAGAGTTCATTATATTAACTTCATGAACTACATATTGACTTCAAGACTCCATAAATGCATAAAAAAAACATTAGTCTAAGAATTATTTTGTCATCATTAAAACAATGTAGAACCTCTCTTAGTTAAAACATTATTTAATCTCCATGTCTATAATTTAATGGAATAATAGATTATGTCAAAGCTATATGGACATATGACATATAGTTCCTATCAATCTAATTAACCTTACTTTAAGACTATAGAAGTTGTTAGGTTCAAGCTTATTAACTTTTAATACTTCATTAATGGCCTTGACATCCCATGATGTTATTCTAGCAATACTACCCCACTTTAATGATCAATCAACACGAATCCAATCCAGATAGAAAATTTTCCTAAAAATTGGCAACATTAACAAATAAATGTTAGACATTTGATATAAATTATAAATTTAACTAAAGTTAGATGTTCAATTATAATACCATTAAGTCATCGACATAGCCACCCACGGTCCCTAAAAACCTTTCATTTGGACAGTCTTGTGAAATTTACATGTTTGCTCACATAGGTGAGAAAGTATAAAATGACCCTATCATAGTTAATCACAATCCAACATATCCACGATAGTTTGTAAGAGCCCTGTACGAATGCCATCACTATCAATGGGACATAAGAAAGCTCTGAAAGAGAGTATGAAGTTTTGGTGAAATGATTCTTCTAAAGTTTCATGGCATGCCTTCTCCCAAACTGAATTGAAAACAAGTTTACTATCATATATTTCATATTCTTTATAGAGGGATGATGCTTTGTACTTATCAGCCATCATGCAAACTCTCTTATGCATATTGGGAACACTAAGGATCCAATCGATAGTAAGTTACCATATATCTCCTCCACAATGTCATCTCGATAGTAAGGGTTAAATTATCTAGGTTAAACTATAGGCATAGCCAATAACACAATTCATTGCTAATAGAAAATCTCTATATCTTCCTAAACTGTCCAAATCCCATTGCTATCACCCACTCTAGTTGTTGTTGATTAAGTGCATGAATTAAGTCATAAAACTTCTCTATATTGCAAGACAACTTAAAGGCCTACAATATTCATTAACCACTTCTATTAGTTTCCTTCATCATACATCCTGTTTATAAGGTTGGAATATACAATCATCACCATTAAAATGTGTGAGTATAAGGGAAAATTACGATGATTTAGCCTATCAACAAAATGTAAAAGATATCTAACGTAATATGTAGTTGGAATGGGATGATGCAAGTGACGTACTAACCTTTTCCTTCATATCGTTAGATAAAATATCAGTCAAGCAATAACATTATTATTGAATGATCTTAGATGTATGCCATAAACATGTTCACTAACCCTTTTATGTCTTAATTGTATATCTTGTCAAAATCCAAGGCTAAAAGATGACTATAAGTCATCGATAATGCATGCCTAAAGGTAGCAATATGAAATTATTAAGAAAGAAAACCATTACATGTTAATGTCAATGGCAAATCTAAAAGGAATATAAATGTGAGAGCATAAATAAAAATTGCAAGAAACACTTAAATTGTAGTAACTATAGAAGTTTATACGAAATATAAACAGTTGTAAAATTAAATGACATAAATGATTTCATGTTTGCATTCATTACTTTAGAATCATTAATTAGGGTTAAATAGGAATCATGTCAGATAAGACAGATAAAAAGAGTCACCTACAATGAGAAAATTAGAGACCAAAGATACACAACATTTCGTTTAAAATGCAAATGGAAAAAATGATAGAGGGAAGAAAAAGAGGCTGAAATTTTAAAACATAGTCAATAAAAAACTCCATATAGATCGGACATGTAAGAATGATTTAAATTTCCATATCACTAGACTAGGTGTTAAAGCAAAGGTCAAGGACGCTAAAACACAATTGAGGTCCGTATAGCCTTAGTCCCTTAACGCAAATATAATATATGGGATTTATATTAAACACATAAACTGCAGTCTATCACTCCTGCAATTGTCCCTTCAATCAAAATTTTTTCCCATGTTAAATCTTTTATTTAGAATGGGCAATCTTAGAAGCAATTAATAAGTCACTTGCCAATTAATAATCCTTGATATAAGCGTTGTTGCAAAATCCTCTTTTGACTTGATGTGTACTCCTCCCCAAGATTCGTTTCAATCTTTTTAGTGATAGCCAACAACAAATTTGGCATATCAAGCACTTGTCATTTAGTTGCCCAAGTATACATCTATACATTGTGTTGGTGAAAGCATTACAACAGAAGGTGTTTCCTTCATCTTAAGAAACTTCGGAGTAAACCATTGAATTAATGAAATCCACCAAGCTGTCTCGAATAATTATTTTTAATTTTTGATTTGCATTTTATTATGTTATCATATATAGGTTTTATAACACATTAGTGTTTTGATAATATAAACCAAATATTCTATGATGATAGAGTGATATGGAAGGTTATGATGATAAAGCAATATGGAATGTTCACCGTTGAGAGGAACTAATAGGCACAACCATTAGCAAGGCATGTGTCAATTTGGCCATGTTACTAAGATGCGAGCTTCTTAGACTGACAAAAACCTTAGTAGCAGATTCTCAGGATGTTGTAAGTTGTTTCATACATATAGTCTATTAGAGTATATGTTAATGGCATATGAATTTCATAGCATCAAAAATCAGTGTCAATATAGCTGTAAATACTAAATACTTTGAGTGGTTGGATGATAAGGAATTAACACCTATAATTGTGAATGTGATATGTAGCCTTAGAGAAGCCAACAAAATTATGACATGTAAGGGTTGATACATGGAAGTTAGGATGCATGGTCGTAGTTGTATATGTGAACATTAACCTTAAAAGACGATGCAAGGATGGAGAGCTAAGGACTAGCTAAATCTTAAATAGAGAATCTTGTGCTTCTAATGATGATTATAGGTAATATCTATACACAAATGACAAGGTTGTTGATTGAACATGTGGAGGCTTTAGCTTTTGTTCTCTCTGAAGAGGAGAGTATGACGATGATGCACACTTTTGGAGTTCAACTTCATATAATTTTTCATACATCTAGATGGGAAGCACTGGTAATCATCTTAAGCTAGCCGATATGTTCTAATTACTTGATGGGATTCTTCGATTTTTTTTATTTTAATATTTAGTTTGGATGATTAGGTGCCCTAGAGTTAGCTCATTTGATCTTGAAAAAAACTAAGAGCTAATGCCATCTCAATGCAAACTTGCCAGTACACATATCCATTCACTCAGGGCTCAGTGATGGATCATATCTCTATAACGTAATGAGTTGTGTCGAATCATATAGAAGAGTTTAAGGAAAGCCATAAATGTTTAGCTAATATTTGTCTTTAACATTGTCTTGTGGTAAGCCTTTTGATATGTTGCATAAGGAGGAGGAAGATATGGGTAAATCTATCCATCAGTCTTGAATCACTAGGTGCTTAGGGGATATCATAACATCTAATATCAATAACCTTGTTATAACCAAACAAAGGCATAGTTAAATTAGATCTCCATCCCACACCAACTTAATGGAACATGTAAACTAGCTTACTCATCCTAGTTACATCCATGGACAATATGTTGGCATCAATGAATTAGTCTTATACTAAGTATATATTATGGCTTCTTGTGATTAGTCTCTAAACGTCAACATGGTGTGGATTCAGGATGCAATCACTAAGGGTAATTCTCACATAAATCCAAAGTTTTAGGCCTTATTAAGAATCGATTGAGCTTTAGCATCTTTGATGTTAAATATAATATTTAAATATTAAATTATTTCCTACCCAATCTTTCAAACTTAATGATGATTTCATACATTTAATTTCCATCCCCAACATTCATTCACTCGAACCTTAGTGACAAGGGTTGATATATTGTCCATGGTTACATGCATCCACATCAACTTTGTAAATTGTTTAATTATAATTTAAATAAGCACAGCCATCCCTAATATTTAAAACAAAACATACATTCCATTGCTTCGAGGTCATCCATTGTGTTCACAACCGGATGTGTAGAGGAAGAGGAAGTACATAATAGCACGAATGGAAGAAATAGAACATATCAAGTAAGTTTTTTCCCTATGCCATATGTTACCTACTTAGGTAGATTTTATATTATGTTAGCATAATGGTTAGAGAATGAACAAATATATAATTTCAATGTCAATGCTTATTGTACACATGCACTTGAAAACTGTTAAATTATCGTATTAAATTAACTCAAATGGTGTAATGGGTTATTATTACATATATACATTAGATTGTCTCAGTTTGGTCTCTTGCCTCATCTATTATAGTGCATCATTGGTGACTATGGACTCTGCACTAATCATGCCATTGAATATTACATACTCTACATTAAAAGTATCATAAATTCAATTAAGGTAGTGTTATCATAAATGCAATTAAGGTAGTGTTACCACACATAAGGCATAGACTGTATTTATGATATATAATAAATAAGTTACC
>JAOXYD010121146.1:0-11203 GCA_028565735.1 Pinacopodium congolense | reverse complement strand
ACAAAATATAAGAGTACTCTCCAAAGTACAGCTTAAAAGAAAGCCTACAACACTCAAATAAGAAGGAACTAGGAAGAAAACAAGAGGTAGCCATAAAAGGTAAGAAAAGTGACAAAATGTTATGTCGCTCGACCTTAAATATTCTCCTAATTAAGGTTAAATCATTTTAGAATGAAAAACTCAAATGCCCTTGAGTTTTAATTTGAAAAAACGTCTTCTGGGACATCAATGGCACTTAATAGTACCATAAACGATGCCATATCAACACCATTGAAGGGTCTGATAATCGGGTATTAACGATAGTTTTAGAGAGATCAATGATGTCGTTAATGCCCATTATTGAAGCTCTAGGTTTTCGTTAGTTTTTAAATTTTCTTTAGTTCTTCTCTAAACTTAAGATTTTTCATTTAGAATTTGTTTCTTTAGGTCGAAACCTATATTTCAACTTATAATAGTTTAGGCATTTTGATATCAAAATTGGAGTGAAAATTCATTAAATTACATATGAAAATTCCATAAAATGAACCCCTATCAAATTCCCCCACACTTGAACTATTGATTATCCTTAAATAATGACTTAAACCATCCACTTAATCAATCTCAATAAAAAATTGAAAGCTAATTAAGTACAAGTAGAAACCAATCAATGCCATTAATTTAATGCGCAAATCTCAACTCTATCATGATAAAAATAATTGTTATCACATAAAAAACACATTATTAGTAAGAAAGTAACCATCAATGTACAATATTAAGCACCTAAGTTATTTCATATAGTTCATCATATAAGTCTAGTCAAAGATGTTTAAGATAACCATAACAAAACAAAAATTAAATTTGGAGTATTTAGTTGTAAGTTACTTAACTGGAATACTCCTTTTGGTTTGTTTGAAATGGAATATAAATTTTCAACGCAAAAATAAATATTTTGTCGTGAACACTTCCGGTTACTTGGCTAAATCACCCTCCTAAATAACTACTAGCTCCACTCATAACTTCAACTTTTATATTAATTTGAAGCCAGTGGTGTGAACAATATGCTCTCTTATTAAAACAAAGGTACACTTTTTTAACAAGTGCATCCTATTGCCAATTCATATGACAAACTCTATAAAATGTTGTTAGACCCTTAATATCAAACAAAGAGGTCACTAAATTTATTCGAAGCACTTAAAAGAAAAAAACAATAAATATGTTAAAAACTATTTAAGAGTTGGTAAATGTTTACTAAATCAAAGACATTAATTGAATTTAAATACCATAATTAATAATTAACTAAAATTGACATCATATCAAGATGAAAAATTTAAATCATCACTTTTGAACTATTTAAATAATCACCTTTGGAAAATCAAGTGTAAGTAGATTGAGTCTTAGTTCCCCATCCCATACTTAAATTGAACATTGTCATCAATGTTTAAAAAGTTAAATAAGCACAATAAATGCAATGACAATAAGAATACTCTCCTGAATTATGCATGCCATGGAAATCCTCAGTGAAAAATATTATAGCTTACTAGCACACCTACACACAAAACAAGTAAAAGAACGTCAAAGAACTTAAATGAAAAGCAGCTGAAAGCCTATCTAGAAAAGAGAACAAAAATTATAAAAACTAAAGAAATGGTTGGGTTTTTTTTACAAGTATTTGTTTAAGGTCATTAGCCTGACCCCTTACTTATAAATCATCCAACATAACTTAGAGCATTAAGCTCTATCACTTCTAGGTCTTGAACTTAATATCCATTAAAATAGAGCTTGAACCGTTTTCCATTAACTTTAAAATCTTTTCCTATCTTTTTTAAGTGACCCGATTCCTATATATAGGAATCCATTATTTAAAGAGTCATCTGACATGTATAATTATGATTTGCATTTCGTATACATACTTACATTGTGATTTGGAATAATGGTAAAGGTGTTAGATGCATTCACTTGATCATTTTTGGGTATAAGCGATTTTAATGTGCCTATCGTGCAAATGTGAATTTATTTGTGTTTTGATTTATGAATTTGTGATTTGGAATGATTAAAGGGATAAAAAGTGAGGGATTGGTATGATGATAAATGTTTTAGGAAATGGAAAATGGTGGATTAATGAATTATAAGATATTTTAAGGAGGATTTTTTAATTTAGACATCATTGGAGTCAAATTTTGATTTCAGGACAAAAATCTAGTCTAACATTTCGACCCATTTTCTGTCTTTATAGAGTGAGAATTCGAAGGAGCATAAGGAAGAAAAGTTTTAGCCCTAAGTCTTATTAGGATATTAGCTAAAGAATCAGGTCAAAAGGATAAGTATAATGAAAGATATAGTTGTTTTACTAAATCTGGTCATATTAGGATACTGATTCAGGAACCATAGATGTTTCATTTTAATTGAGGGCCTTAGAGTTCGAATTAGGGTGTGTAAAAAACATGAAAATTGTTAATATATGTCGTGTGGATATTCCTATAAAATTTCATAATAAAATGAGCCGTGGTCAGTGAGTTATGGTGATTTAACCAAGGGATGACAAGTGGTAGAGAGTGAATGGTGGAGTATAAACCAATGTGAATGTGATATTTTGACCAATTATGTTTACTTACTTACCACCATTGGTTTTTAACCATTTTGATTCCAATTTCCAGACATTTCTTCTGCTTTCTTCTTGTTCCTTCGTGACCTTCAATCCCTAACCCTAACTTACATGATTCTTACCAAAATCAAGCCAAACTTTTAAGTATTTTATAGATCTTGATGAGCTTTTCCAAACCCCTCTTCTCCTACCTTGATTAGAGCACGAATTTGCATGGTTTAAGGAGCTACAAGGGACCTGGTTAAAGTATAACAAGTAAGTATATGGTCCCTCTTGATAAAGCATGAAAGCATGAGATGTATGTAAGTGAGTAGAGTTGAGATAGGCATGAGATTGGAACAATATACATGAAAACTGAGGTTAATTTTAGGTTTGCATTTCGACCCATTTTTCAGGAACTTAGGATTTGAATATGAAAGTGCCTTAAGAATAAAAGTTATATCTCTAGATGTTAGTGAGCTATTTGTGAACAATCACGTAAAAAGGATGAATATAACTAGAGTTATGATCATTTTCCTGAAACTGCTTGTGATATGTCGTGTTCTGGAATATTCGAATTGTGTCTTGATTTTGGGGTACTTAGAACTAGTATTTGGAGTAGGTCAAAACATGAGCATTGTAGAGTAATGTCTTAGGGAAACATTTATGAAAGAATTAAATTCATTGGATGAGTGAAACTCAATCTATGGCTATTTTTCTTAAACTGCCCAAAAGAAACTATAGTTCTAGAACCTGTGTATTCGGGCTTGATTTTAAGATGGTTAGAGCCTGATTTTGAATGAGCCTTAAACATAAAATTAATAGTGGTATATCTGAGATTTCTGTAGAAGAAAGAATCACGATGATTGAATGAGTATCACTTAAGTTATGGTCAGTACACCGAAACTACCTTTAGTGAAACACTAAATTTGGAACAGAAAATTACATCATGATTTTGAGGCATTTAAAAGCTCAATGAGAAAACTCTTAAAACATAACAGTTGTAGATATGGATCTTAAATTGACTATGGTGAAAGCAGAATTTCATTTGGATTACTGTATTGAAAGTAATACATATTTTTCTGCCATGTGATCGTGGTGAACTTCGGAAATGAGACTTTTAATAGTTGTAAGGTAGAGTGTTAGAAGATTTGATGAGTGTCGCTTCTAAAATGATGATATATAATACAGATTGGATGTTTAGACTTAATGTGTATGAATAAGGTCAATGAAAAGTGCTTAAATATGAATCGAGCATGCATTATTCATAACATATTCCTTCATGCATAATTGGCTATTATGCATGAAGCACCAATAATAATGTGTGTATGTCACGCAATTATAGGAGAGAACAGTGAGCAGAATCCAAACATCTCCTGAATAGCCAGACATTGAATATCTGGAGATCTCTGTGATTTGGACTAGAGTGCACAATCACTCTATATGATGTTTAATTCAGTTATTTTTGCTTGTATTTTTGAAATTGTGAAAACTGATCTGAATATATAGATATATATATATTATTGAGGTATAAGGTGGTGTATCTACTGCCATTTCCAGACACTGAGTGTCCGAGGA
Organism: Pinacopodium congolense; assembly: GCA_028565735.1. NCBI lineage: Eukaryota > Viridiplantae > Streptophyta > Magnoliopsida > Malpighiales > Erythroxylaceae > Pinacopodium > Pinacopodium congolense. The sequence goes on along the minus strand of JAOXYD010121146.1, from coordinate 7,065 downwards.
TGTTTGGTATTGGGAATACATTGGAAATGCTGACTTGTATGTGAACTCTGAGACCTATGTGTTTTACACGTGCTCTCATTCTGATGTGATTGAATGATGTATCAATGGAATTTGGTTTAATGAACTATGAGTGTTAGTGTCTATGTTCCTTTTGATTATGTTGTATGATGCCTACTACAATTGCTCTAGCATGCCACCCTTGTAGGGTATTTACTCAGATATTCATCAAAATGTCGGGTAGGTGTCCTATGAGAGTGGGATGTTACAATGTGGATTAAGTTCTCTGACAAATTCAATTAGCTTATTGCTAGTTGCAGTTTTAAATACAAATGATTATGTGTAACAAGTCTTTACCTAGAAATTAAAGGGGAAATTATACCTATGATAGAAAATCTTAAGAATTAGTCTCTAATTCATGTCATTTTACTAGAACTCCAATTCAACCCTAACCTAAATCACAATGCCCATTTAATTCCTAATTAATTCTCACAATTAATCATCCAAAATCCCATCAATAACTTCCAACCCAAACACAACTTAAGTTATCATTATGAAATTAACACAAATTACAAGTTGAAAATACACAAAAAAAACCTAATATAAGCATATAACACTAAATAAAGAGAATAAGGATAAAAATCAAGAAAAACATAACCATATTAATAAAAAAAATATACATGTTCCATACAATATTCAGGCAAAAGACAAACTAAACACAAAATAAGGTGATGAAAATACATGAATAATAAATAAATAATAAGAAACACTAATATTAAAGGTCTAAAACAAGAAATTTAAAATGCAACAAAATAAATGGAAAGATAATGACCTAAAACCCAAGAGGAAAAAGACTAAGAAAACCTAAGCAAAAGAAAAGAAAAGGACAACTTCTAATGAAAAAATCTCGAGTTGCCATCTCTTCTGTACAAAGAAATATATTAAATCTTAGAGTCTTTCTTTTAATCCAAACGTTGCCATCACATATAAAGCTTTTAAAGGCCTTGTTTCTTTTGTCCTTTTTCACTTAGGGCTATGTTCCCCTCTTGTAAGCTAAGTTTTATCAAGTGGATGCTTGAGCCTAACAAGAAATATGCTCAAACTCCATATGGAGTTTGGAGCATCTTCCTTTGAACTAGGTTCCTAATCAGCACGATGCCCCCTAACTTTGGAAGAGTGGAGCTGCAACATTTTACCATCATACTAAAATTTTTTTAGGCATTGTCATTCTTACACAAGAATGGTCTTTGTAATACTATCGCCATTGGGTATGGAGACTCGTCATGCTTCTTACCACCTTTGGTTATTAGCTCATTTGCCCACAGATCGTTCAACTCATTTGCACTTTACGGTTGTTATTCAGTTTTCTTTGCTTCTCAATCTTCTTGAGCCTGTGAATTGCTAGGAAAAGGAAATGAATTTTTGTTAGAAATAACAATAAATGTATCTCTTACCTTAGGAGGTGACGCACCCTCCAACCTTTTAGAATTATTTCCACTTCCTCTTCTATCTTTGGCTAATATTCCTTTATTGTTTCTAAGTGATCCCATGGTTCTCCACTACTTGAGGGAATGTTGCAAACCTCAACATTGCTCTGTTATTGGCTTTGAAAGCTTGTAGATAGTTGGGCTTCTATGGTAAGAACTACATCCACTTAGTGGGTCAATTGATCTTCCAAGGTCCTTAAGCTACTACTCATTTCCAGCTAGAATTGAGGAGTGTTCATTAATAAGCTCATTACATTCTCCTTCAATGACATCCCATAAGCTTGAGGTGGCGATGGTTTAGGTAGAGGCACAGACAAGAATTATGATAAACATTACTAATAGCACGACGGAGAATCAAAGCTATGCTACTCATCCCTCAAAATAGAACACGTACAAAAGGATAACCCAAAATTAATCAAACTTCACATTCCTTAGCTTTTTTGTCATCCATCCGTATTTGCAAAGACAAGGGTGTGAAATTTGATGCTTAATGCTCAAACCTAGAAGCAGCAAAAGAATCAAATGCATTATCAGGATGATAAGAATAAGAATCAAACATAGAGGCATGCTTATAATGGTCCATTTTTACTAAAAGATCCTCTAATGTAGAAAATGTTGTGAACCAAAGACAAAAAAAAAATCATAATTTGACCAAAAACAACTAAAACAAAGATTAAAAAAAAAACTAGAAACAGCTAAAACATAAGTGCCAACTCCTAACAATGGCACCAAAAGTTTGGCAAGTCGTCATAAACTCCCAAACGATAGAATACCAAGAAAACCTAATTATGCAATTAGAGTAAGTCCTGGTCAATCCCGCAGGGAGCTATGGTATGCTAAAGCTATTCTAATGATGCCAAAAAGGAGAAATAAAGAACCCTTAGATGTAAAGACGTTAAACTAAAAACTAAAGATAATTAACGAAATAGAAGTAAAGAACAAGAAATAAATAAAAAATACAAAAAGCTAAGTAGAAGATAAATAAGGGATTCTGGACTTATAATTGATCCTTGAAATAGATTAATTGGGATTGGTCTTAGATGGTAGCCTATAGACATAAACAAGCTCTTGCATCCTATGTTCCTTAGATTTTAGATAAGTATTATACGACAAAAAACTTACTCCCAATCATGCGGTAACCTAGAATAAGCTCCCTAAATTTAACAGTGTGATAGCATTAAGTATTAGGGAGCGGATAGCCTAAGCCATAGTGATAGAAGCTCGGACTATGTAACCTAGAGAACTGGAATCCTAGGCTCAATTGATTAAGTTCTCTGATAAATTCAATTAGCATACTGCTACTTGTGGTATTAACTATGAACGATTACGTATCACAAGAATTTAGTTAGCAATTAAACTATAAATTATACTTAAGATGGCCAATCCTAAGAATTAATCCCTAATTCAGGTCATTTAACTGGAACTCCAATTTAATCCTAATCTAAATAACAATGCCCCATAATTCCTAATCAATTCTCAGAATTAATCATCTAAATACCATGAATAACTTCTAATCCAAACATAACCAAAGCTAACATTATGAAAATAACACAAAATACAAACTAAAAGTACATAAAACCCAATATAAAAGCAAAGCACAATAACTAATTAAATGAAATAAGACTGAAAAATAAGGAAAACCCAACTATATTAATAAAAAAACAAAGGTTCCATATAATATTAAAAAACAAATTAAATACAAAAAAAGTAACGAAAATACATTAACAGTAAAAAAAATACCAAGAGCCACAAATATTAAAGGTCTAAAACAATAAATATAAAGTGCAACAAAATAAATGACAAGAAAACCACCTAAATTTTAAAAGAAAAAAAACTAAGAAAACCTAAGAAAAAGAAAAGAAAAGGAACGCTTATTGTTAAAAAATGTGATGCTGCCAACACTCTTGTAGAAAGAAAGCTATTAAAGCTTAGAGTCTTTCTTTTATTCAAAATGTTATCGTCACATGTAAAGCCTTTAAAGGCTTTGTTTATTTTGTCCTTTTCCAATTAGGCTTATTTACCCCTCTTTTAAGCTAAGTTCTCTCCACTACCATTTAAAGCTCCATTCCATGCTTTTTTTTTTAGTCCATTATTTGTAAACAATTGAGAAGCCCTCGCCAATTGGACAACGTTTTTGGTTCCTTCCTTAAAATATTTTCCTTGTTTTGCCTTATTTTCATATCATTTTTAATCTTCTTTTTTTTCTACATGTATTTGTGTCTAATAATTAAATCTATATGCAAATGTAATATAAACTCAAAATAAGTATCTAAACATAAAATATGATTAAAATCACATTTAAATGAATAAGAAAATACAAGATAATTCAATCATATCATCTGTCAACTGACTCAAGTCATTCGACTTACCAATGGCTCATGAGGTCAACCTATATCCAAACCAAACAACGGATTCTTCTGAACACCCAAAATTAAACCCCTAAGTTTTGAATCCTTTCTTTCAAACACTAAATATCTTTATACAATCCTAACCATTTTCGATAATCATCAAGAGGATAAAATTAAAATAGAAACGTAAACCTCATGATTATGCACCTAAAAACATATTTTATGTTTGGTATCCAGGAATGATCAATTATAAGCATATTAAAAACACCAAAATAAAATCAAGTAAAAATTATACTAAACAAAACAGAAATAAAACTATTCTGAACTTATTCTTTAAACTTGAGTCTCCACATGATTTTCTAGTTTAAACTTTGAGACTCTTCACATGTTCAAACTTGAGCTTTGACCAACTTGTCTTTTAGCAAACCTAAAAGTACAAACAGTAGTAGTATAAATCTTTTTTGTCATTACAAAAATAAGATGGAACCATCTTTTGTTCAACAATCTTTCCCATTTTGGTGTTGAAAAGACCAAGTGATATTACACGCATAATGAACATTAAATAATAAATAAACTCCCCCTAAATATTTAGAAATCAAGGAGTAACAATTTAAAATAATATTTTCAATTTTTAAACAAAATAACATAACTATCATCATATAAAACATCACTATAATTCTAATAGGAAGAAAACATAAGCCCAACAAGCTAATTTCTCAATTCAATGCAAAATTTCCAAATTTGAAACCCTAGAAAGCTAGAAATCCAAAAATTGATAAAATTAGGGAAAATTGGGGATAACAAGATATGGATTTGATTTAGGATGTTACTACGAACACAAAGATAGCTTTTTCATTGCCTAAGTCCCGCTCAAGAAGGAGGAACCATATAAAGAGGTGTCAGAGATGGAGTAGACCTAACGAGAGCTCTTTAAGGAGTAAGGAGTGATGAAGAATGTTGCACAAGGCCTTATGAGCTAAATTCTAGTGTTTGGGTGGCTCAATGTTGCAAGAATAACATCATAGAAACTTGGGGATCCAATGGTAATGGAGAACGAAGAAAGAGATGAGAAAGAAGAAAATGGAAGAATCATAGAGAGGAGGGCCAATTAAGTTTCAACATTTTTAAGATTGGTCGACTGAATTATTAACATCAGTTAACAGATAGTTGGATGAATGAATAAAGCATTCGGTCGATTGAACAAGAGTCGATTAGTCAAAGATACCCTTCGGTCGAACGAAAGGTCACAGACGTATAAAACAATCCAATTCCACCTAGAAAATCACACAATAATTCAATTTACTTCTAAGCCATACTTAACATACCCATATACATTTCACAATAATAAGGTACCTTTTAAAATTTTGTTTTGCATTTCTTTATCAAGTTATTTTTCACTTGGTTCAATAATGGAGATTTCTTTTCATTCTTTAAGGTACTAACAAAATAGGAATTTAACGAACCTTTGGTACCCATATCATCTTAGGTCCATGAATGTTATTTTACCTTTCACGACAATTTACTAACACATTGACAATCGTTAGTCAATCATAACAAAAATATTTTACATGACCATGTCTTTCACAATATGAGGAAAATAATGGAGTCAAAGTTTAATATGAATTTTTATGCCTATAATCATGATAGAACCATTTTTGAGAAGGTTGTCTTTGTTGGTTAAATGTTTTTGACAATGCACTTGACTTATAGATTTTTTAAAAAACATGTATGCATGATGCTTTGTTTGAGTTCAACTTTGTGATGCATTTTGAACAAACTTAAGACTATCATCTTCCAAGTTCTTATTTTTTTACAAAAACAGTTTTACTAAATGAAGCTCCATTATATCCTAAACCATGTTTTTCATTACCCATCTTTTCAACACTTAGCACTTTTTTCATTTTTTCTTCACCTTTTGTAAATTTTGATAGTGATCCTTTAAGGGATTCAAATTCCATTTATAAGGCCATATTTTCATTGAAAATCTTGTTGATTGGTTGAATTCATGTCTTTTCTAAGGTTATCAATTTCTAATTTTTAGTCATCTATCATTTTCATGGGTTTCTCATTTTTTTCATTTAGTTTCTACTTTTTCTTAGCTAAATCTTCTATGAATTCTAAAATTTCTTCATATGTATACCCAACTTCACATTCATTATTAGAGTTAGGGATACTTAAACTCATTGTGAGTTATAAAGCACATTTTTCCATTTCTTCTTTTTTGGATTTGCTTAACTGACTCCATGCCGCTTGTAGTGCTTTCATATTCTGGAAGATGTGGGCAATGAGACCTTAAATGCCCTATTCCAAAACATTTAAAACAAGTTACGCTAGATAATTTGGTCTTAGAGTACTTACCTTCTTTCCTATAGACTAGAGTCTTTCTACGAATGAGCTTTCTTAAGCCTCTTGTAATGGGTTTTATAGATTCTTCTTAACCATATCTATATTATGATTCTTAATTCTCGCTATCTACCATTTTCATTTCTTTAAACGAGATATTATTCTTTTTAGGTGTAACTTCTTCTTCTCGTGTATCTTTCAGCACCATCTCGAATGCAATTAGTGATCTAATAAGCTCATCGAGAGATTGGATGTTGAGGGCTTTTGCTTCTTCAATTGTCATTACCTTTGGCTGCCAAGACTTTTGTAGAATCCTTAGAAATTTTTAAGCAAACTAAACATTTGAATAAGTCTTACCTAGACCCTTTAAACAACTAACAATATTGTTAAATCAAGTATACATCGTAGAAATATTTTCATCATATAACATCTTAAAAAATTCAAACTAATGGGTGATCATGTTAATTGTTGTTTCTTTTACTTGATTCGTGCCTTTATGTGCGATTTCTAATGTATGCGAAATGTTTTATGTAGTTTTACTCATTGAAATTATATTATGCATGACTGTACTGTTTAAGGAAGCAAATTTCTTGTATTCAATATTTAGTTCACTATCTTCCTTAATCACAAGCTCATTTCCTACAAGTTTTTAAGGTAATAAGGTCTTTTAAGAAATGATAAGCCCAAAAACCTATACTTCCACTTTTTAAATTGTGTCTCATCCTATTTTTCCAATATAAATAATTATTTCCATCAAAATAAGGTGCTCTATGTATATTTTTCCTTTAAGGCTAGAAGAAGAGGAGGCAAAGTTATGCATCATGTGCGTCATATGATCTTTAATCACTAATTCATTGGAATTAATCTAGTGTGAGACTTATACTTTGATA